>CAUYON010210301.1:0-31745 GCA_963573935.1 Arctocebus calabarensis | reverse complement strand
ACTGTTACAGATAGCCTTCATGGCATTTTCTTGATCACTATATAAAGACATTGATACTCTACATTTAATAAGTTTCCCCAGTACCCTGCTAAGATGCACCGTAGGTGTGATCCCACCAATTGCCCTCCCTCCACCCATATCCCCCCTCCTCCCCTCCCCTCCCCTTCCCCTTTCTCTGTATTCCTATGCTATAATTGGGTTAAGAGATGAAGACTCACTATGCTGTTCAAGGTGGTCTGAAATTCTTGGCCAAATTTTCCTGCCACCTGGGCCTCCCAAAGCACTGGAATTACAGGTCTGAACTCTATGCCCGGCCTACCCCAGTGCTTTTTAACAGCCTCTTGGTTTGGTCCTTTGCTTTTCCACATAAATTTTAAAAATCAGCTATCATGTACCATGAACAAATTTTGAATTTTCATTAGAATTATACTGAATCTATAGGTTGACAATTTCAGGAAAACTGATATACTAATGATTCTGAATCCTTTTATCAGGAAATACAGTAGACTTGTCAATTTGTATAGCCCTTTATAATAACCTTCAAAACAGTTTTGTAATTTCATCCATAAAGATGTTATATATTTAAAAATTATGTCTGTTCTCAATTAATGACATGGTGGGGGTGAGGGAAGGGGAGGGCAGAAAGAGAAAGAATGAGGGAGGGGTGGGGAAAGGAAGAGCAGAGACAGGGAAAGAGTGAGGGGGGTGGGGTCTTGGTCTGTGCCACACCTTTTGGGGGCAAAACACGATTGTAAGAGGGACGTTACCTAACAAATGCAATCAGCGTAACATGGGTTCTTGTACCCTCAATGAATCCTCAACAATAAAAAAAAATTATGTCTGTTCTAACAAATGTCCTTTGTCTTTTAGAAATGGTAACTTTTAATATTCTATCACTTAGCTCTTTTTTGCTGAGATATAGAAATAAAAATGATTACTAGATGCTAATTTTCAATCTAGCTCCTTTGGTAATTATGACAATTTAAATACAGATGTTTGGGAAATTTTTCTCTTTGCAATCAAACTGCACATAGTAGTTTTGTTTTTTTCATTTCAATGTTTATAGTTTATTTTTCTTCTTCTTTACTTACTGTGTTAGCTAGGACTGTACTACACTGTTGAATACAAGTAGAGATAAAATGTGTGACTCATTTTTTTTTTTTTTTTTTTGGAGACAGAGTCTCAAGCTGTCACCCTGGATAGAGTGCTCTGGCATCACAGCTCACAGTAACCTCCAATTCCTGGGCTCAAGCGAGTCTCCTGCCTCTACCTCCCAAGTAGCTGGGACTACAGGTGCACGCCACAATGTCCGACCATTTTTTGGTTGCAATCATAGTTGTTTGGAAGGCTGGGCTGGATTTGAACCCGCCAGCTCAGGTGTACGTGGCTGGCGCCTTAGCCCGCTGAGCCACAGGCGCCAAGCCAGTGATTCATATTTTTTTTGAGAAAAACCATCTTAAGTTTCCACCATTAGGCAGAGCTGGTAGCTCACTGGGCAGGGTGCTGGCCACGTACATCCAGACTAGCAGGTTTGAATCTGGCCCGGCCCGGGCCAGCTAAACTACAATGATGACTGCAACAACAAGAAAAAAATAGCTGGGCATTGTGGAGGGCGCCTGTAGTCCCAGCTACTTGAGAGGCTGAGGCAAAAGAATCACTTAAGCCCAAGAGTTTGAGGTTGCTGTGAGCTGTAACACCACTACACTCTACCCAGGGTGACAGCTTGACACTCTGTCTCAAAAAAAAAAAAAAAAAAAAGTATCCACCATTAGAATGCTTGATGTAGGCTTCTTCTTTTTTCCTTTTGAGACAGAGTCTCACTTCATCACCCTCAGTAGAATGCTGGGGCGTTATAGCTCATAGCAACTTCAAACTCTTGGGTTCAAGGGGTCCTGTTGCTTCAGCCTCCCGAGTACTTGGGACTATAGGCACCTGCCATACCACCTGGCTATTTTTTTAGAGACAGGGGTCTCACTCTCTTGCTCAGGCTGATCTCTGAACTCCTGAACTCAAGCAATCCACCCACCTCGGCCTCCCAGAGTGCTAGGATTAGAGGTATGAGCCATCGCCTCCAGCATTGATGTAGGTTTTTGATAACAGTCTTTTATCAGCTTAAAGAAATTCCTTCTTCTCTTTGCTGTGATTTTTTTTCATGAATAAGTGTAAATTTTACACATCTTTATAAAACTAGTATATGAGTTTTTGGTTTGATCTCTTAATGTTGTGGATTACATTAATAGATATTTTAAAAAAGATGACACTAAGTTTAGTTTGTTTTCTCACCCTTGCTTTATGATATTTCTTTCTACTTTGCAACTCTTGCTCGGGTTGGAAGGAATCTTAGTAATTCTTGCACAGCCAAAGCAATAGATTAATGTGACTCAACTTGAATTTACTTTATTTTCACATACCACTTACTCAGGAAGGAAAGAATTTCTTTTTTTTTTTTTTTGAGACAGAGCCTCAAGCTATTGCCCTGGGTAGAGTGCTGTGGCATCATAGCTCACAGCAACCTCCAATTCCTGGGCTCAAGCGAGTCTCCTGCCTCCACCTCCCAAGTAACTGGGACTACAGGCGCTCGCCACAACGCCCGGCCATTTTTTGGTTGCAGCCGTCATTGTTGTTTGGCAGGCCCGGGCTGGATTCGAACCTGCCAGCTCAGGTGTACGTGGCTGGCGCCTTAGCCTGTTGAGCCACAGGCGCTGAGCCGGAAAGAATTTCTTAATACATTTTATCATATCTGCAACTTTCCCTCCAGATTGCAGATGAGAACTATTTTAGATGAAGAGAGAGAAGGAGCAGTGGTGAGGGATTGACGGTATGTGGACCCTTTTTTTTTTATTTTTTGAGACAGAGTCTCACTATGTCACCCTCAGTAGAGTGCTGTAGCGTCACAGCTCACAGCAACATCAAACTCTTGGGCTTAAGTGATTCTCTTGACTCAGCCTCCCAGGTAGCTGGGACTATAGGAATCCTCAACAAGACACGGCTATTTTTTGTTGTGGTTGTCATTGTTGTTAGCTGGCCTGAACCAGGTTCCAACCCGCCAGCCTCAGTGTGTATGGATAGCACAGTAACTACAGGGACTGAGCCTGGACTCTTGTTATCAAACATGATATTACCAGATTTTACACACCTCTAAGTAATTTCATAAGAACTATTTTAATTTAAATTAAAATTCAGTTATATTGGTGCCATTTGCCAAAGGGGAGCTTTTTTTTTTTTTTTTTAACTTAATGAGGTTTCATTTTTCTTTGCAAACAAACATTGCCTTTGAAATAAGATGAATGTCTTTTACATCAGAAAGAAAATGCTTTTCTCTTGCTTTATTTAAAACTAATCTTAAACTTTTGTTTCCAATCAAGTTGTAGAAAAAGGGACCAGATATACCTTCCTTTCTGAAGCAGCTAAAAAACTGAACAAAAAGTATGAAGCAACAGCGGCCAAGACATTGGACAATAGCAACATGATGGTTAAACCCTATGTGGTATCCTGGAGTGGATCCTGTAACAGAAAAACTGGTAAAATCCAAATGAAGTCTGGAGTTTAGTTAATAGTAAGGCACTAAAGATGATTTCTCAGTTTTGAAAAATAGATCATGGTAATGTAAGATGTTTATATTAGGGTACACTGGGTGAAGGATATATAGTTGTATTATCTTGGCAAATCTTCTATAAATCTAAAGTATTCTAAATAAAAAAAATTATTTTAAAAATACTTATACCAAGAGTTGTAGAAGCACAAAAGAGATTATGATTATTTCTATTTGTCAGTATTAGCGAAGGAGTCATAGAAGAGAGGGTAAGACTGGGCAAGAAAGAATGTCAGAGTGTGTAAAGGCCCAATGGCAAGACATGAAAGAGCCCTGCTAGGGAGATGGCAATCTTTCATGTCTCCAAGGGCAGGATGCAGGTGTTTAGGGCAGGACAAAAATGGTAGCTAAGCAGAAGTGAGTTTGGAAAGTTTTGTTAGTTCTTCCCCTAGAGGTTTGGAATGGATGCTAAGAAATTTGGACTTCATCTTGCAGGCAATTAGGTTAAGAAAGTGACATCATTTGAGTTGCGACTTACATGAATAACATTGATTACAGGATGAAGGATGGCTTTATTTCGAAAATCCTTACTGAAAAATTCTAAATTCTAGAAATAAGTCTTTGGAGACTCAACTGTCAGAAGAGAGGTAAAGTGGCTTATAGAAACTATAGAGTTGGATATTTTAAATCAATCTCTGGTACACATAAAGCGTAAAATATTCTATCAGTGCTTATGGACACATGTTCAAGGATGTGTTTTGCAGCATTATTCATGATCGCAAGAACTAAAAACTACGTGAATGCTTCTCAATAACAGAATTGTTGCCTGGCAGTGGTGTCTCCACATTCTAGAATGATTTCAGTTGTTATACAGAGTGAGTTTGATAACAGTTGACTTGAGGACTTGAGAAGTATTTACATGCTATATTAAAGGAAAGAACCAAGATGTGGAGAACTATGAAATTTGAGCCTATTTTTAGAAAAAAATTAGAAAGAAAAAGAAACACTACATGTGTTAAAAGCAAGAGAAAATTATGAATAAATAACACTGTTAACATTGATTTGGACAGTGAGGAATGGCAACTACAGGATTGGGTGGGGGGAGTAAACATGATTATTTTTTAAAGAAATCTATCTAATGTGCTGATAGGAGATAGGCTAGTCAACTAATGTAAAATTATACAGACGGATATATTAAATGCAATAGAGAATGCATGAAAGAACGATCACTCAAATATTAAAGATAGTTTCTCAGGGTATTGAAATTTTGGTGTTTTTCTCTTTAATTTTATGCTTCTTAATATTATTTACTTTTAAAACAAAAAGAAGTCTTATTCTTTATTTATTCAGGCAAAAAAATCTATAAAAAAATGACTTTGTAGTTGGGTGTGGTAGCAAATGCCTGTAGTCCCAGATACTCCGGAGGCTGAAGCAGGAGAATTGCTTGAGCACAGGAGTTTGTGAAGAGTGCGCTATGACATCTCTGTCCTCCTTCCTAGGCACTTGAGTGAGACCTTCTCTAAAAAGGAAAAAGAGAAGAAGACTACTTTGTGAAAAATCCACTTCCAAACCTCTCAATAATGCTGATGACTCTCTCACCTCATCAGCACCATTTCTTATTGTTTTAATAAACAGAATGTCCTCTGGGCCCACCAAGTGGAACATAGTCACCCAGTGAGTTTTTGATAACCTTAAACATATTTTCATTCTAGTACATGTATGTCCCATTCTAGAAATCTTTTGATCTTTTTTTTATCATCTGCCACATCCACTTTAATGTTTCTAGTTCACTTAGTACAGGTCACTACTTTCTTCAAGCTTCCAAAATCCATCCTAGCAGCATGATAGTACCAGCACCCAAGGACCTGACTAGAAAATGAAACCCAGTAGCATGGGCAAGTTACATGCCCAGCACTACCACAACTAGGTTATCTTACAACTTTACCCTAATTATTGGTTTGGAGGCCAGGAGGTGACAGTGAAGGCTAACCGTAAGACATGCCGTTATGGAACTAAATCCCTACAGCAGGGACAATGAGGCAGTCAGATCCCTATATGATAGATGCCAGGTGGCAGGGCTAAACTACCAGTATGTTGGGAATACTTATCATAATGAAGGGTAAGGTCAGAGCAGCAGCCAGAAGGACATGGCCTTCAGAAAGCTATGGAGTTAGTTAAGAGAGCACAGAGTTCTCAGGGACGAGATAGATGAGCAGCCAACAAAAGTATTGCTCAATCTTTATAATCAAAATAAATCAGGGGTGGATAATAAGAGAGGCTGAGGACACCTATTCCATCAAAATCCATAATCCATTGCCCAGTTTCCAGACCTGAACAAGTTCTTGTATTCAGAATTTCTTGCTTGAAGGAAGAGTCAGGTCCCCATGAAGGAAGACTCTGCAACAGTATATAAAGTATCTAAATGGATCTTGACTCCTTTAATCCCATCCCAGTGAGAACAATGGTGATTTGCTCAGGTAACTACATTCTGGGGAAATGGTATTTTGAGTTCTGTTGGATACAGGGTCCAAGTTGACTTTGAAACTTGGGGATCCATAGTCTTAGCTTCAGTCTAGCTCAGAGGGATGAACTGTGTCCATGGATTCCCCCATGATCATTTTCCTGAACCCAAATACATGATTGAAATGGACAGACTAGATAATTGGCAGAACCTCTACATTGGTTTCTTGCCTGTAGGGTAAGAGCTATGGTAGTAGGAAAAGCCAAAATGAAACTTCTAAAATTGCCCACCCTCCCTGCTAAGATAGCAACATTTTTTACAAAACACATCAGGGAGGAGGGATGGAAGATGTTGGTACCACACTTAAAGACCTAAAGGATGCACAGATAGTAGTTCCCACCAAATCCACATTTAATTTGCTACCTGGCTGCCAGATGGATCCAGGAGGATGACAGTGGACAACAAAACTCAACCAACTAAGGGTCTCCATCACAGACACTGTGCTGGCTTTGGCATCTTGGCTGGGGCAGAGCCTCAAGAGAATACTAGTAAGCCCTTAGCTGTCCATCCCTGCCAGAACAAAGCCTCAGAAGCAGATAACATCCACTTTGGACAGACACCAGTTTATATTGAGTCTCGTTTTAGCTTTAATTAACTTTTTTACTCTCTGTGATAATTCAATCTAAAGGGAACTAGCCTATCTGGACATCTAGTCCTCTGTATCAGTGACATCATGTTAATATTGAGCCAGATGAGCAAAAAGTGGCAAGTGCATTGGAGTCAGGGGCCTGTCACATTAGAGAAATTTTAGGGGGTAGGCTGGGACATCCCCTGTGAAATAAAGGACAAATTATTTCATCTTATGCCTCCAGTGACAAAGAAGGGAGTGCACCTCCTAGTAGATTTTCTGGATGCTGAATATGCTTCACTTGGAAACACTGCTTCAGCCCAGCTATTATCTGATCTGAAAAGCTACCATCTTTGTGAAAAGGCAAGAGCAGAAAGGTTCAAATTTTGTTACAAGAAACCCTGTCCCAGCTACTTGGGAGGCTGAGGCAAGAGAATCACTTAAGCCCGAGAGTTTGAGGTTGCTGTGAGCTATGACAGCACAGCACTCTACTGAGGGTAACAAAATGAGACTGTGTCTCAAAAAAAAAAAAAGAAAAGAAAAGAAAGAAACCCTGCCCCTGCCATTTGGGCCGTGTGGAACATATGGGATTAGAGGCATGAGTGGTGAGACTACACCTTCTTTTGGGGGGAGGGGAAGGGTCTTTTATGTCAGCCAGGCTGGAGTGCAGTGGCTACTCACAGCATAATTATAGCACACTATAGCCTCGAACTCCTGGCTCAAGTGATTCTCCTGTGTTAGCCTCCCGAATAGCTGGGAATTCAAGTGCAGGCCATTGCTCCTATCTTAGAACACACTTTTGAAAACTAGTTCCTGGCATGCTACTGGGTCCTGGTAAAGATAAGAAGCCTGACCATAAGACAAGTGGTCATGGGGCCAGCCCTGTTCAGTATGAGCTGGGTTCTGTTATACTTAACAATGGTAAGCAGAACGATGGCCCCCCCAAAGAGTCCATGTTCTAATCCCTAGAATTTGTGAATTTGTTACCTTAAATGGTAACATGTAATCAATTTTGAGATGGGGAGATTATGCTGGATTATCTGGGTAGGCCCAGTCACACAGAGATCCTTCAAAGTGGAAAAGGAAGACAGAAGGAGATTTGACTATGGAAAAGGACAGAGTGATTCATTGTGAAAAGGACTTGACTCGCCCTTGGTGACTTTGAAACTGGAGAAAGAGGATACCAGCCAGGGAATGAGGGTGGCATCTAGAAGCTGGAAAAACAAGAATGTGGATTTTCCCCAAAAGCCTCCAGAAAAGAACACAGCCCTACTTGACACCTTGATTTTAGCTTATTGAGACCCACTTTCAATTTCTAAACCATAGAAACTGAAGATCAATTTGTGCTGTTTTAAGCCTCAAATTTTCTTGTAATTTGTTATAGCAGGGATAGGAAACAACACCTGTACCATGTCCTGAGGTTGGGCAGGCTCAGGAGCACTCCATCTTAAGATGGAAGTGGTCCATCTGGGATCAGGCACAAGCTGGGCCAGAGAATTTGAGAGAGCTGAGTGAGCAGCTACCTCAGAGCCACACGTCACCCACCAGACAGTCACACCAGTGCCTCTCCCAGCTCACACCAGTCACATGTGGACACCTAATGATCAGTTAATGGAGGAGTGTGTGGCCATGAGAATATACGTGTCAGGTCACCAGCTGTATGATGTGTAATTGATGGAAGCTCACCACTACTGTGCTCTTAGATTTATCCCAGTGTTAGAACTGAGCACTTATTTTCCCCAGTTGACCAAGAAGAGTATTTCAAAGGTGACCACAGTGATATTCAGCAATGAGGTATATAGCACTTTTTCTAGGATGAGTTTGAAATTTAATTGTCCGACTTCATAGGAACTCAGGGATGACTGGAAAATAGCAGAGCAGAATCTTCCCAAATAGGCAGAGCTCAAGTTGTGCATCTCAGCATATACCTTGTGTGGATAAAGAAGTTGTCCAAGATTAGAATAGGCAGGATCTACAATCAGTGGCAGATGATTAGACTGGCTGGTCAAGAGCCCAGAAGAAGAAATACTGGAAAATTGGGGACAAAGAGGCTGGATAATGAATGAGGCATGTGGATGGAACCATGAGAGTGGGCAGAACATTTGAAGATGTTTGCATCACATATTAATACCTAACAGGGAACACTTACAACAGAACAGGCATTAAACAACTATGTAAACAAAAGGACTTGCCCACTTGTATCATCCAGCCTTTTTCAACCTCCACAGCAGTGCTGACACAAAGAGCATACGAACAGACTAGCCCTGGTGGTAGGGATGAAGCTATGCATGGGTCCAACAACTGGAACTCTTCTCATCAAGATTGATCTAGTTATTGCTGCTGCCAAGTATCTGTGTAACCTGCCGCAGCAAAGTTGAGCCCCATGAATCAGCACCACTTCTCAAGGAGAGCAACCAACCACTTGGTGACAAATTGACTACATCTGTCCTCTACTCAGGATATGGATTTGCTCCTACTGCTCACAGAGCCACAGGCAGCAGCATCACCAGATAAGGGCTTACAGAGAGTCCAGTTCACTGATATAAGATCCCACTAACATTATTATCAGATCAAGCCATACAATAGGGGAGGTGCAGAAGTGGGCACATTACTGTAGAATCCACTGTGCCTATCACATACCACACCACCTGGGAGCTGCTGACACAGCATTTGGAATGGTTTGTTGGAGGACTAAGTTGTAGCTTGGGAAAATGCAATATCCTCCTGGATACCGTACACACTTTAAGTCGATTATATTTATGTTATGTTGTGTCCTTACTAGGTTGAACACATGGCTCCAGAAACCAAGCTGGAGTGGCTCCATCTGCCATCATTCCCTGTGAGTCACTTGGAGAATTTGTACTTTAAATATACAAATATGGTTCTGTACATTTAAAAGTTCCGGTTTCCAGAGGAGAAATGCTTCTGCAAGGGGCATAGCAAGAGTCTTACTAAACTGAAAGCTGTTACTGCTACCCAGATATTTCCATGTCCTCATGCTGATAGCTCATCTGCTCCAGGGGCAATTATGCTGGAGGGGCAATTGACCTTGATCATGATCAGGACATTGGGGACTGCAGCTACACAGTGGGTGTGGCAGGGAAATATATGCTTAGCATCCAGGTGGATATGTTTAGGGGTTCTGTAACACTCTTCTATCCAATTTTGATGTCTACAGACACGAGCAGCAACCGTGGCCTAAGAAGGAACAGTGATTGGGGCTCAGACCCTTGGAAGTTTAGAGTGTGAGCCATCTAACCAGGTAAACCACCTGCACCAGAACAGGTGCTAGCCAAGGATGAAGGGAAAACAAAATGGGTGGTAGAGAAGGGGAAGGACAAGGATTGATGATGGTCTCAAGACTAACTTTAGCTATGGAGGCTGTATGTGGTTTATCTCACTAATGTTCCTCTTGCATTTTTCCTCTAGGAAAAGAAAACAACTAGAATTCCAGAAGAGCTGCTCCCAAATCTCATCTCATGAATCAAATTGGTCCAAATGGCACCAAGGTGGACTATAACAGATGTCCTGTTATGTTGCCCAGCTCTTCATCCAGGATGAACTCTCATTTCCTCAGCTTCTGGGAGTGCTGGCAGCTAATACTGTTATCTGAACCCTCCTAGGACTTTGTCTTGACTGAAGAGGGTTGTGTTGCCCAGGGTTATGCCCCTCTCAGATACAGTCCATAGCTGATCACTAATAAACAGTGGTTTCAAAGGCATACCTGCTTGCCCCAATTGGGAACAACTACGCCAGCCAGCCCAGCCTCACAGCTCCCTGTAGGAGCAGCTGAGAACTTTGCTGTGGCTGCATCAATTCTCCCTCCTTCACTCCTCCACAGATGTTGATCCTGAGCTCCCTTTCCAGTAAGTTTCCTATGTGCAGATCTTCATGTCAGAATCTGCTTCTTGGGGAACTAACCTACAACAGATACAAATGCCTACTACGTGCAATGGAAGACTAAAAGTGTGACATGAGTGGTATAAGTACCCTGCTACAGGGATATAAAGTCAGAAATCATTTCTGGCAGAGGTGGTAAGTCAGACAATGGAGATATTCTGAGTTGAACTTCTGAGATAGGTATTATTTGATAGGTGGAGGGGAAATAAAATGGCATAAGACTAAGGTAGAATTTTGATCAATGAATTGGTGAGGAAATGGCATAAATGCACAAGTGAAAAAATAAAATCAGAGCTCAAAGAAAGCAAGTGATACAGCTGGGCAGGAATATGGGGTCTATGTTGAAATGTACCGGAAAATAAAGCCAGGATGAATGACAGGCTAGGGCCTGTTCATAAGGGTCTTAAACGCTGGGGTCAGGACTGTGATCTTCATTTACTAGGTGGTTGGATGCCATTTTGAGAACTTAAGCAAAAAAGATGGAAAACTCAAAGCTCTGTATTGATGTAAAGTGTAAAGAAGCAAGAATTAATATAATGAAAACATTATAATTTTAGAGTAAACTTCCTAAGAAGTTGAGCTAACAATGAGATGGGATGTCTTACATTATAATTTTAAAGTAAACTTCCTACAAATTTGAGCTAACAATGAGATGGAGAGCAATGAGCTCTCCATTACTTAAACAGAGGCTGAATTTCAATTCTATGTAGAAGTAGTCTCGTGTTAACTAGAAGATAAAATTTTGGGGGGACTTTTCTTCTTTCTCACTGATATTTACTAACTTGGATATTGTGCTAAGTGCTTTATAGACATTTGTATTTAATTCTTACAAGGTGGTATGGTAGAGAAACTGTTACATTGAAAATAATTAACAAAGAATGTCAAGTGAACAGTGCTAAATAAAGAAAAATCTGGTGTATTAAAGGAGAAGTACCAAAGTTAGTCAACAAAAGGAGAAAAAAAGAAAATATAAAAGTAAAAAATATATTATGCAAATGGCCTCTTAAGGAGAAAAATGGTTCAGAAAATATTTTTAAAAAGTTAGAAAATGTTGAGGAGCAAAATTGTAAGGTTAAAATTCACCACAAATATATTGACTTGTCCAAGTTCAATTTGCGATGAACTGGCCTCTTCCTACATTGGACTTGACAGAAGTGCCAACAGAATAGGCAATGTGATAAATAAAAACTGGAATTCTACACTTTATGTAGAATTTATAATTTTTGAAAACTGTTTGTATGATTCTATACCCCCCTTACTCAGGGAAAGGCTATGAAAAGCAGTCAGACTAGAGAAAGATTTGTGAACATATTTTTTTGGAGTAAGTTATTCATTCAACAAGTCTGTACCCAAGTCTTCAAACCCAAAGGGATGAAGTTTGGGTTGCTAATCCCTTCCTAAACCTAGCAGGGAGGACCTCCAGGAGATAATGGGAGAGCTTAATGTTCCTCAAGGTTAGAAATACAAGGCTGGTGCTTGGCTTGCCCCAGAGAAAGCTAAACTTGCTTGTGGCTGGTCTTCAGTTGGCTAGGTAGTAATTATAATCAAAAGAAGAAACACTTCACATTAGGTAGTTACAACTCAGATGCTGCCCAATAGGGTCACCTAAAGGGATTGTAAGGATCTCAGCAGTAAGAACACAGTGGCAGAAGCAAGATTCCTAAGGGTGAAGGATGGAGTCACCTAGATAGAAAAGTAGGTAGTACCTATGCTGGTCCAAACAATTCCCCAACACAGGGTCTCACACAACTCCAAGAATTTAAAACTCACGAAAAAGACTAAGGAGTGTGTGAAAGAGTTAGGGCAATTGTTTCCCTATAGATAATGATAAATTAAACTAAATTTTCCATAATGAGTCCCTATATACCAAACTACAACCTAACGTATGAATACTTTTTGTGTGTGTGTGACAGCTAGGTGAGTCTCAGCCAATCATAGTGGGCAGTGAAGGAAAACTGAGCTGCAACTAACCAAGCAACTTCTGTACCTCTGTTTCATTTTCTGTCCATAAATTCTCTGCCATCTTGCTGAGCAGAGCTCTGAACCCGATACACAAATTGTCCTTTGCTCAGTTGAACTCTGTTAAATTTAATTCATCCAGAGTTTTTCTTTCAACAACAAAGATTGAGATATTTCAATAATATCTTTGTTAGAGCAGACATTCTAATTTCTGAATTGAGGCTGTTTGTATTTTTAACATGATCCAAAGACTGTCAATTACTTAAGAGTGGGCTGAAAAGCCATAAAATTTCTAACTTTCTATACAAATGCAGGAAACATAGAAAGCCATGGGATAACATGGGATGAAAAATAACGATGTGTTTTGATCTGAAACACTGAATAATACAGTTACAGTGTTTTCACAATAGCCATTTGAGAGAAAAAAAAAAAAAAGCTTGCACCAAAAATAGAATGGGAAGTACAAGCACAAGGAAATAGCAGGTCACTTTACACAAGAAGTAAAGTGAGGCTCAGAGACGAAGAGTGATTTGTCCAAGTCTGTTTGGCTAGTCAGCAGCAGATCTGGGATTTCAGACCAACTCTCCAGATCCTAAGGTTTTATTTATTGTATATTCACTGCTATTCTAGCAAGATTGTGAGCTTTTAATACCAATGCAACACCGCCTCTGTTCCTTCTCTTCTAAGGATTATGATTACAGTTACACTCATCAGTGTCTGTTGGATACTAGTACTATGGTTTATAGGAGAAAGTTCACACTTGTCATAGTTGTGAAAGATTATTGTGAATTGAGAAAGCTAGCGAGGGCCTTTGGAACAATGGGACATAGCCCAAGGCTACAATTTTGTTTTACACATTACACTGGTGGCCAGTTCTTTGAGATGAAAGTAATTCCTCATTAAGAGCTAAGTAAAAGAGCATAAGCTCGTCTCTAGATAGCCAGATAGTATCTGAAGTCAATAAAAGGAAATAATTCAGAACCTCTTTATCCTCAATCCTCCTCCAATTGCCATTTCCTTTCCTTCTTTTCTTCCTGCTTTTCCTCACTTCTTTCCAACTAGCGTGGGCTGATAACAGCACTTAGGCAATCATTGCACAGTACAATTAATGTCTCTGTTTACAAGATTCTTGCTAGTATTTTATTTTTACTCTCTGTAGTGTTTAGCCTTTAAAAGCAAGTAAATATGGAGATATGGTTTTTTGGCTGCCTTTCTCTTTGGCATTTGGTATTCATGCCTTTGAAACTTTGTGTTGTTGTTGTTCTAGGGCATTTCACTGATGAGATTTATCAAAGGGCACCCACAAATCAACTGCTAAAAGATTGCCTGAATACAAACAGTTATTAGGAGCCTGTATACACACAGTTATTAGGAAAATGATCACGACAAAAAAAAAAAAACAATAACAGAGGATAGCTTTAGGAAAAGTCAATTCTCTTTAGAAGGGTTTATATTCTTGCTCCCAGGAATAATTTATCAAAGTCTGTCGCTCTGAATGAAATTAGATTTCCTTTTTAGCTCAGTGATAGGCTATTCCTAAAAAAGCAAAGCTCAGAAACATGGTAAAAAAAATTATTTTTACTCACAGAAAGAAAAGTTTGCAGTGTTATTTCTAGAAGGGATGGGAACAAGGATTCAGATATGTATCTGCCTGTAATGAATTTCCCCTCACCCCAGGCATAAGGACCATCACAGTGTACAGATAGTATCAGATATTTTCAATATTTGATATTATTTGGTTAAAATATAATCATATTCTCATTCCTTTCTTCAAGCATAAGTATCAAACAGATTGAAGAATATAAGCTGAAGCAAATCAGTAAGAAAACCCAACACGATGCAATTTTCTCACTCATTTTTTCATTGTTTTCTTTTTGCCTATTTCCCTTATTTGCATTGTATTTAGTCTCACTAAGCTGCTGTACACTACCCATGTTGAGGAGATGTGGGAAAGCTTTTGGTGTGTCCAGCTGTGGGTTACCCTGTCCAGGAGTTTAGGTCATTCTGTGATGAAGATGGTGGTGAGGGTCTGCAGTCTGCAGTGAATTCACCCACCCACATCAAGCTCCAGACAGCCAGTGCTGACAATGCTTATGTGGGACCGACACTGAGGCCAAGTTTAGAGCTGCTAGTATGGAAGGACTGTGACATTGAACCTCCAAGCCGGGCCTCCAGACTATATTCGGAACTGACTGTCTTCTCCAACTTGCTGTGACTAAATCTGACCTCCCTTCACACTGGCTTTCTTCCTAATTTCTAGATTTTTTTAGACTTAATGCTGTGCAGTGTGAAGAGCTAAAATGAGGCTAAAGGAGATTCAGATCAAAACTCTACACATATTGCTTGATCTTAGGCAAGTGATTTCCTTTTCCTGAGGCTCTGTTTCCTCTGTAAATTGTCAGTAAAGAGTCCTAGAGGGATGGGTGAAGGGAGGGTAATCGGTGGACCACACCTATGGTGCATCTTACAAGGGCATAGGTGAAACTTACTAAATGTAGAATATAAATGTCTTAACACAATAACTAAGAAAATGCCATTAAGGCTATGTTAACTAGTTTGATGAAAATATTTCAAATTGTATATAAAACCAGCACATTGTACCTCATGATTGCATTAATGTAAGTAAATAAATAAATAAACATTTTGAAATTAAAGAAAAAGATTCCTACAGTGTAGAATTGTAAGGATTTAAACAAACAACATTTCTAAGTGCCTAGGTTTAGAAATGTACATAAGCAGGGCAAACTCAGGTGCTTAAATAACCAAAGGTGTTCTCTCTTCCCCTTCACTGTCAATATTACTTGCCTTGATTGCAGTAACCAAGGTGAACATATTGATATCAACTTTCTTCCTTTCCTCCCCCTTTCCCTTAATTAAACCCAAACATGAAGTTATGGAATATCTGAACTAGCAAGAATCTTAGAATCACACTCTTCTGATTTATTGATAAAATACAGAGACCTAAGTCATCAATTATTCTAGCAATTTTGACCCTGATGTCGGTTAAATTATAACCATTACTTGATGACAGAATTTGTTGCTTGACACTTGACAGTCATATTGAAAACAAAGAATCAACCTAACACAGTTATCAGGAATCACAAGTAAACACAGCTTCAGGTTCATAAACTCAAGGTTCATTTTCTGAACTCTTGTTCTATAGTTATTTATAATTCAAAAAAAATTTTAGCAGAATTTTCCCTGTCTCTGATATGTTCCTTTGCCCCGTGGTTTGTTTGTTTGTTTGTTTGTTTTAGTCTTTGCCATTCACTAATGCAAGGGAAAGGTTCAGTCTCAGAGCTAATTGAAGAAGAAAGGGGTCATAAAAGCAAACAAAGAGAAAAATAAGATGATTCCCTAGGAAACAATTTCACTTACTAAAATCCTACAAACTGACTAGTTAATAAATTACAGCATAATGTTACCCTGGAACTATTCACTCCTTGTGTTGTATATGCTATGGTATGACTTCATTTGTGTTCTTAGTTTATGGAAGAAAATCCTAAGGGAATCACTGTACTAAGCAAAGAGTTAGATATGTTCGCATTTGTGCTCTTTATAACACAACTTTGCTTGCTTTCATATTCCACGTTGAATAACCACGCATGACCCAAACCTACCTTTACCTTTCGCCCTTCCTGTGTCCCATGTACAAAAGGAAAACAAATGGTCCATAGGTAACACATTTTATATGTGAAGACAGGAAAAAACATACATCATGTGACAGGTTAGGGTATAAATAATTACTTTCATTAAAGATTCCATTTCTTTAATCTCCATAGCCACTGAATATGCATAACATCTGGGGTTCTCTCAGTAATAACAATACAGCCAGAAAAGAAAAAAGACCCCATCAGTAGTAAGAGCCTATTATACTGAAATTCATTGATTAGTCAGGGCAACTTGAAAAGTTTCTGAAAGAGCTGCCTTCAAACTTCAGCACTTGCTCCCCAGCCCAGTGCACTGAGTTGATTTGCTCTGAGGCTCATGAGTGTAGAAGCTGGCCCACCACAGTCTAGGATTCCACTGGGTTACCTCTGAAACGCCAGGACATGCTGCTCACAGGAGAGGATGGTGGCTACAAGGACTCCAAAGCTACAAAGCTTCATCCCAACAGCAATTTTCTGTACAAGAAATTACTCTGAAGAGAAAGGCACAAACAGTTGATTGCATAAGAGTCTTTTTTTACACACTGGTTAAAATATAACAGCATGTTCTCTCTCATTCTTGCTGACCAATGAATCCACTTAACTTCCCTCTCTACTCCCCAAAAGAGAAATGCACATTTGTTTAATTGGATTATTGTTTGATAACTGAATCCTCAAAGAATATGGTAAGAGTTGTTCTTAGTTTAGACTATACAGAGAATGTTTAACTTCTCAGGGAAGATAAGGTCAGGAATAAAAAGAGAAGTAATATAGCAAGATCTCATCTGGCTTGTTGAAGAACCACAGCCACAGAATATTGACTAATGGATCACAGCCCATGTTGACAGAGGGCTCCAGTGAAGTACGAAAAATGTTCTCCCTGGCCTCCAATTTTTTCAAAATTTTTAACTTAGTTGAAGACATAGAAGGTGAGTTTCTGAAATTTGTGGCTTATACAATACCGAGAGGCAGAGCTTGTATGAATGGTCACAGAATCTCTATTCAAAAAGACTTCTCCTTGACCATATGGAACAATAAGTCTACCCATAGTAAGAAATACTTTGTCATAGATATGTTGTGGAAGCTGGTTCAAGCAGTAAAAACATCAGGTCACTTTGAATTGTGTTTCTTCAGGGAAGGTTCACCATAATACCCCCATTAATTAAATCAAGGAGCACCAACATTTTGAAGGTAGCATCATATAGTATTTTATTCAGTGTAAAATCACATCTACATTCTATATTCCCCCCCTCTGCTCCCCACATTCTTATTGGTAAATGCCTTAGAATACTTTTGAGGTCAGGATAGGTAAATTTGTTAAATAACCAACTTGCCCACAATGGACTTCTGAGAAGGAAAGGATTGCCATTTCAAACTTTTCCTTGTGAAAGACGAAGCTATTTATTGTAAGATATTTAATGGATCAAGGTGGCCTCCTCTACTGATACTACTTTTTCAGGAAGAAGAAGAAATAAGAAAATACATGTATACCTGCTCATTTGTGGAGAAAGAAACATAGGGAGGATAGACCCGAAATTGATGAGTTTGGTTGCCTACAGGGGTGGAAATGTAGTAGTAAAGATGAGGGAGGAAGAATAGGGTTGAAGAGCTGAGAGGAGGGACACTTCTTTGGGTAAACCTTTTTGAATAGTTCTGAATTTTGGAACTATGTTTTCACATACTGTCTTACAACAAGCAAACAAATAATTTTTTAAAAAGAATACAAACAAAAACAAATGAACCTGTGTTGTAAATGAATAACATAACCACACTAAAGGAGAGAGGGGAAATTAACCCAAGTAACAATTTTTTAATAGATAACTTCAAAAGAAACAGTCAAGAATTAAAACGTGCTGACAAAATTATTAATTCTTGTGTATTTATTTTGCATCTTATGTTTCTTCTTTACTTTGTGCCCTCTGTTTCCTCTCTGGGGAAATAGAAACATAGGATACAAAATAAATGAAGAGCAGTAAAATTAGTATATTTTAAATTACACTTCTTACTGAAGCAATCTTTTAAAACCTCCTTTAGCAAAGAGCTACAGGTGGTAACAATTTGTTTTTTTTGAGACAGAGTCTCAAGCTGTCATCCTGGATAGAGTGCTATGGCATCATAGCTCACAGCAACCTCCAATTCCTGGGCTCAAGCAAGTCTCCTGCCTCAGCCTCCCAAGTAGCTAGGACTACAGGTGCCCGCCACAACACCCGGCCATTTTTTGATTGCAACCGTCATTGTTGTTTGGCGGGCCTGGGCTGGATTTGAACCCGCCAGCTCAGGTGTATGTGGCTGGCGCCTTAGCCTGTTGAGCCACAGGAACAGAGCCGGTGGTAACATTTTTAATGCTCTATATCTCCAATAAGTTTATTTTGCCCTCACTTTCAAATACTATTTGGCCAAATGTAAGATTCTAGTGTGACAGATGTTACATCGTCTTTTGGCATCTGCTGTGGTATGTGGGAATCTGCTGTCCGGATAATTGCTGTTCCCTTGTAGTTTAGTTGTCCTTTCTACTTGAAGACTTTCAAGGTATTATCTTAGTCCTTATTCTTCTCTGATCCATTACTCTGGTCTAGATGTGTATTTATTTTTTATTATCTTGCTCAGTACACAGAATGTACTTTTGATTGGAGGATTTAGACATTGCTTCAATTTTGAAAAACAATTTTATTTTTTTTTTTTTTCAGCTATTATATCTCTGCTAGTCTCTTGTAAGGGCCCCCACTGGAGTTCCTTCCTTGACCCATCCTTCATGTCTTATAACTGTCCTTAAAAAACCATCATCTTTGTCTTTGTACACTTTGTTCTGGGAAGTTTCTCAGCACTGTCTTCAAATCCACTAATCCATTCTTTGCATCTAATTTAGACTCTATAGTCAATTGGGGTGTTTTTTTGTTTTTTTTGAGACAGAGCCTCAAGCCGTCACCCTGGATATAGTGCCGTGGCATCACAGCTCACAGCAACCTCCAATTCCTGGGCTCAAACGAGTCTCTTGCCTCTGCCTCCCAAGTAGCTGGGCCTACTGGTGACCGCCACAACGCCCGGCCATTTTTTGGTTGCAGCCGTCATTGTTGTTTGGTGGGCCCTGGGGCTGGATTCGAACCCGCCAGCTCAGATGTACGTGGCTGGCACCTTAGCCCGTTGAGCCACAGGCACCGAGCCCAATTGGGGTGTTTTAAAAAATTATTTCAATGACTCTGTAATTCTTCCACAACTGATTCTTTCTCATGTTTACCAATTTTATTTTTATATCAGTTTTTAAAAATCACATTTAAAATATTTGATTACTCAAATTTGTATGGGTATAGTTCCTTCAGATCGCTCATTGAGAATCCCCAGAATATTTATTTTAAAGTCTTTGTCATACTGCCTCATCAGGTGAATTACATTTGGGTGAATTCGTGCTCTGAGTGTTGATGTTGCTGGCTGCCTTGCTTAGCATTTCTGTGACTGGAAACCCTGGTTTGCGGCTCATTTCAAGTCGGAAGTTTTCCTTTTCACTCTCTCTCCTTCAGTGTTCACTTCTCCCTGAATGTGCTTCCAGAGAGCCCAGGTTTCCAGCCCCCAACTCTGCCTTACACTGGTGTTTGGAGTTTCTATGTCATGATAATATTGTGCCTTAAAGCTCCAATCATCAGACAGAAATGACTTGACTTCGTTTACTAGCTTAGTTACTCCTGGTGTAGTTACTCTTCTTTCTCCTAGTCACCAATAGCTACTTATAAACCACTATAAAGTAGTGGTGGGAAGTATTTTTCTTCTTTTTATTGAGGTATGTGCAGTGAAATGCCCAAATATTAAGCATACAGTTAGATGAGTTTTGAAAAAGTACGCGAGTGACGATACTCCTATCAAGGTATTTTCATCCCCCCTGAAAGTTCCCTCATATCTCAGGCAATTTCTCTCTGCTCTAACAACCTCTGTTGTACTTTTATCACCGTAGATTATTTTTGTGTGTTCTAGAACTTCAGAAAGACAAATATCACATGTTCTCATTCATATGTAGGAGTGGAAAAAGTGGGTCTTCTGGAGGTAGAGAGTGACGTGGTGGTGGTAGGAGACTGGGAGGGGTGTCGGGAGGAGATGAATGGTCAAACGTGGGACATAAAATAAAGGAAGAGCAGTAAAATTAACACATTATAAATCACATATAATAGGTACTCCTTTATGCCAGGTTTCTTTTCCCCAGCATAAAGATTCTTCCAATTTGATGAGTGTACTAGTGATTCATTTTTTTTCTTTTTTTTTCTTTTCTTTTGTTTTTGAGACAGAATCTCACTCTGTCATCCTGGGTAGAGTGTCATGATGTCATAGTCATGGCAACCTCAAACTCCTGGGTTCAAGAAATCCTCTTGCTTCAGCCTCCCAAGTAGTTGGAACTACAGGTGTGCACCTCCATTTCCAGCTACCTTTTTCTATTTTTGGCAGAGATGAGGTTTCACTCTTGTTCAGGCTGGTCTTGCTCTCCTAAGCTCAAACAATCCACACACATTGGCCTCCCACAGTGGTAGGATTACAGGCATGAGCCACCACACCCAACAATTCATTTCTTTTTACTTTTAGGTTTGTGATCCATTTCAGATTAATTCTGTGTATGGCATGAGGTAGGAATTTAGCTTCTTTAATTTTCCATGTAGATATTCTGTTGTTTCAGCACCATTTCCTGAAATGACTTTCTTTCCCCATGGGATGGCTTTGTCATCTTTATGAGAAATCAATTGACTGTACATATAAATCTACACCAGTAACTTTGGAGTGATTTTTTTTGCTCATAGCATAGCTGTTCCTCACAATTAGAACAACTATGTTACCTTTTTATAAATTGTCTTTTTTCTTTTAAAAAAAAACCTCTTTTCTTCTTCCTCTCATTAGTAGTTTTTCCAGCTTATGCTTCAGTTTGAGCACTCTCTGTTCACCTGGATTCAAATTCCTTTTCCCAGGGATCTGATTTGCTGGTAAATCTTTTGAGACTTCTGCATGAACCTTCTTTAGGGTTTCCTTCCCACTGCTGCATTACCCCAGTGGTTCATGCATGTCATTCATGGACAATCTCTGCATATGGTTTTTGACTACTTCTTCTCTTGAAGATATTTTCATGCTTTCTTACATTTTTGCTATTTTTTATTGTATGACAGATATGATGTATAAATAACAGTATAGTCAAATGTAAATAGAGTGTATGCCCAGAACAGGTTACTGAGCCACCTGGGCCAGAATTGAGTTAGGTGTCAGCTTTACTGTTAATTTGGTTTATCAGCAACTTCAAATTATTTAGAAGCAAGACCAAATTTTTTCCTTTAGCAGGAATTGGGATCAGAGTGCCTGGCGAATTTCTCTTAGTTCACCTGCCCTGCCTGCACCAATCAGTGGGCCAGGGCTCCTGCACCATAGGACTGGTCTCTCTCACTCTCCTGCCTTCCAACCCGGCTGCAGACAGCTGCTGTCTCCCACCCAGTGTAAGGCTGGGTTCCCTGTGGGGTTTCTCTCTGTTCTCAGAAGTCAGCAGGCCCTGAGTACCTGTGCCTCAGGGAGGTCTTCTCTCTCAGATGTTTTGACCCATCCCCAGTGCAGAAGACCACTGCAAATTGTACTCAATTGAAAGTTCAGAGTGCTTTTGGGAGTTGTGATATTGTATATGTCAATTTGACTGAGCCATGGGGTACCCAGATATTTGGTTAAACATTGTTTATGAATATGTCTGTGAGGGTGTTTCCAGACACAATTAGCACAATCTTTAAATTTACTGCTCAGAAGATTAGGTAATGAATCTGGTTCAATGTGAGTGAACCCCATCCAATCTATTGGAGATATGAATAGGATAAAAGACTGAGTGAGAAAAAATTCTTTCTTTTTGCCTTCTTACTTTGAGCTGGGATGTCAATCTTCTGCCTTCAGATTTTTACTTGGACTGGAACTTACATCAACTGCTCTCCTGGATCTCGGCTTGTGTAGGTCCTGGGACTTCCCAGTCTAATAACTACATGAGCTAATTCCTTATCACAAATCATATGTATATATATATATATATGTACATACACACGTAAGTGTGTGTATCTCCCACATATATACTACGCTCGTGTGTATATATATGTGTGTGTGTATATATACACACTCAAATATCCTATCTGTTAGCTCTCTCTGAAGACCCCAAACTAACACAGGATTGCTCTCAATTTTTCTGTCCTCAGACTTTGGCAGACCTAGCACAACTGTGTCTCAGACAGAATCTCTTTCAGCTCTCCTGTCCTTCCCCTAATTTTGGCTCATTATTTTCCTTTGCAGCATCAGCTCTCCTATGAGCTATAAAAATTAGGATTTTGGAGATTATCCAGCTGGTTCTTGCTGTCAAGGTGGGAATAATGTTTGCCTGCCATATATATAATATTTTTATAAAAATATATATATATTTTGTAGAAAAAGTCTGGTAGCAATATTTATTGCTCCTTTTTCATGGGCTGGGAAGAATGCTCTCAATCTCCAGCTCCGAACAGGCAATGTGGGGGTCCACGTTCCCCACGGTGCCACACACTGGCTGGCACTGCCTGCCTCACCACATTGACACCTGTCACTGCTCTGCATTTCTGTCCATTTCTTATTTAAGCTTGTCTCTCATTTGCTGTCATGAGGGTTTTATCTTTTTATATTTTCCTTTTCCATTTTGTGTGATTAGAGCAGGGTTGTGGGGAGGCTTATTGAACCATGGCCTTTCTGAATTGTCTTGAATGAAAAACTCCCTCCCTATATCTGTCTATTAAACATACTATTTCTTTTCATTTCTTGTTTTCTTTGTATTCTTCTAGTTTTGTTAATTTTTCTCTGTGTTCATCTTCAGTTATTGCTATGCTTTGATGACTTTCTTTGTATTTCTTTTTTTCTTTCCTTGTTCATTTGTACTGTCACCTCCATTAGTTAATCTTAGTATAAAAATGAATATATGTTGAACATTGCCTATTTGCTCAATTACACTTGTAGAAAAGCAAAATCATTTCAGTGATGGTCAGTTCAGGTAGGGGAAGTTGAATTTCTTCTTCAGAATGTTTCTCCAGAGAATAATATGAAGATTATATTGGTGAAAACCAGAAAGGATTGCCTGTCTACTTAAGGTGGTTATTCCCTTGTCCTAAGTGACTGTCATCATTTCTGCCCCTTCATTTTGGGTCTGAGGTTTGCTCGTTCCTTACTTTCGTTGTCTACCTCTCTCTTACCTGCTCATTGTAATGGTTGTTCTTAGCCACTAATCTCAGCCCTGAGTCACAACTCTGGTGCTTTACATATAATAGGAATGTATACAAGGAATGCAATATATAAACCCTCCACTAAGAATCAAACTTCCAAGTCATTTTTACTCCACTCTGTGATTTTTATAACTTATACACCTGAAATAAAATGATCCATATAAGCTAAAAATAGGAGTTAAAAATGTGTAGAAGGAGACCAACAAAACAGAAACAAAAGCAAGGGTAAAGTATGGACTTTCGTTAATAATAATATATCAGTATTGGTTCATCAAGTGTAATAACTGTACCAAATTAATACAAGATGTAAATAACAGAGGAAACTAGAGTGGGGGGAGGCATGTGGGAACTCTACTTTCCAAATGAGCACACGCAACCACTTGCCAGATCTCCACTGCTTTTGCCTTCCTCATGGGGTCCAGAAGTCTCACGCTGTCTCCCTGTGTCCCCAAAGGGAAGTTTTTGGGCAGATCCTCCCAGGCAGAGATGCCTAAAGTCTTCTCTCCCCAGTCTCACCATGCCCAGTTGCAAGGAACCTGTTACTCGGCTGCCATCTTGCTCCTTACCTCCAGAATTCTACTTTCCAATCAATTTTTCTGTAAACTTAAAACTACTATAGAATTAAAAACAAAAACAAAAAAAACAGCACTATTAAAGTCAGACAAAGCAAAATTAAGCAATACAAAAACATTAAACAGAGCAAAGATCAACTGGATTTATAACAGCTATAATTAATATGCAACAGTCATTAGTTGAGCTAAAACATACCAGGAAAATATGAAGCAAATATTATAGAAATAGCAAGAATAAACACATAAAAACACAGGGGAAAATTTTGGCACACTACCATTTATCTATGATAGCTTAAATAGACAAAATAAGACGTACAGAATATGTAGCCCATGTCCCAGTGGGAAACAGATGCCTCTTTCTGCATAAGAATCTGACTGTCACGTATCACTTTTACTCTGTTACTCTGAGAACTTAATAAAGGTAGGATGTCAGTTATGTTCCTAAGCAAAATTACTTTTGAAGAAATAACTTGTATTGAATAAATTGTATCTGGAAAGTGACCATAAATGAGCTAGAAATACCCAACTGAGACATCATAGATTTATGCTCCCTTAAATGTGTGACTTTTGTAACTCAATGTGCCTCTACAAAGGCTTTAAAAGCTACATCTATGAAATTGGTAGAAGAGATTGGGCAAGGAAAGGCCTGTAATTCCAGCACTGTGTGAGGCCAAGATGGGAGGATGGCTTGAGGACAGGGATTTAAGACCAGCCCCAGCAACATAGTGAGACACACCCTCTACAGAAAAAAAAAAAAAATTACCTGGGTGTTATGGCGCCCACCAATCCAACTTACTGGGAAGGCTAGGAGTTTGAGGCTATATTGAGCTGTGATGGTGCTGCAGCACTTCAACCTGAGAAACAGGGCCATCATATCTCTACAATAAATAAATAAACAAACAAAAAAAAACCCAGAGATTGTCTGCTGAGGCATGGTGCTTCCAAGCTGGGTAATTCTATACCTGCCTGATGTGGATCTCCTTGTCTTATACCTGAAACATTACTAGGGGAGGCTGGGAGACTGTGTGGACTGTGGTATTGACTGCTCCAAGAACTACTCAGATGGAAGAAGCGTCCTAACAGTGCTTTGTGGTCAAACTTTGATTTCTATCTTATATGACTCTTAGTAAACTGGTACCTAATTATATTGATGAAGGTTTTGTGAGTCTGAATATCTACTTGAATCTAAGAGTACTTCCTGGTGATCACTGCAAAATGATTACCAAACACTCAGTTTGGTTAATTTGTGGGTAGTTTTAATAAAAGTTTTTAAAAATATTAATGTGGGCAAGGCCTAGGGAAATTACAAGGGATGTTGCAGTATCTCAAGAATATTAACATGGGGCACTAAAAGGATGAAAAAAGGAAAGTGCATAATAAAAATAAAATGCTAAGCTCTTCAACCAACTGAAAGACTCTTTTTTGGTCAAAGGTAGTTCAGAGAAATCTCAAAACTGAGTTCCCAGCCATGAGAGAATGGGAGGTTAGATACACCTCTTTACACCCTCTCCCCTCATTAACTGCCTTTAGATTTTCTTCCCTGAGAGTTAAACAGAACCAGCCATTTTTAAAAGACTTGCTCCACTGCTGATTTCAATAAACCACCTGTGACTGGGGCTGCCTTTTGCACTTTGGGCACAGTTGACCAGCATTCCTTCCTGATAAGATGCTACTGACCACCTAGTGGTTCTGACCAGTCTATGGAGGCTGTACAGTGAGGGTTTCTGTGTTTTCTGCTTCAATTTTGGATGACAGAGGCCAGAAACTCCACCCTTGGATCATGCAAATGCCGCTGTTTTCTGACATAGATCGCAAGGAGTAGCATGAAGCTTGACTGCATATGCTCACATTTCTCCTTTTCTAACTATTTATAACTCCTCCTCTAGTTTGTTAAAGATATGTGTTTAGCCACCCCACACAGTATTAATTTCTGCTTCCTTTCTCTTTCCCTTGAAGTATATGTTTTTGGCTTCTGGTCAAGACCATTGCTTCCCAGCCTGTCAGAATAGCCACCCTGCAAGCTGCAACCCTTGATGAGAAAAAAAAGCTCTCTTCCAAATTTATGAAGATTATTGTTCTTTTTTTCCCTTTTTTCTTTTTTCTTTTCTTTTCTTTCTTTCTTTCTTCTTCTTTTTTTTTTTTTTTTTTTTTTTTTTTTGAGACAGAGTCTCACTCTGTCACCCTGGATAGAGTGTATTATTATAACTCACAGCATCCTCAAACTCATGCTCGAGAAATCCTATTGCCATAGCCTCTCAACTAGCTGGGACTACAGGCATTGGCCATCACTCAGCTAGTTTTTTTGTGTTTTTAGTAGACATGGTGTCTTGCTCTTGGCTCAGGCTGGTCTCAACTCCTGAGCTCAGGCAATCCACCTGCTTCAGCCTCCCAGAGTGCTAAGTGGGAGTCACTGCGCTGAGCCCATCATTCTTCAGTTGACAAAAGGAACTGAATGACTAGAACCTAGAGACAGACAGAGTCACAGGAGAGGGCTACCTGGCAGCAGCTGTGACTTCTCAACAAGAAACTCAGCTAATTTTTACTGACCCTGCAGGGAGGGAGCTGGTAGAATAAAAATCCTGACCTTATTTTCTTCCCTTCAATTGTTTTACAGCTGGAGGTTTCCATGAATGAACCCAAAGAATTTGTCACACCTGGGGGAAGTTAGGGAAGCCTGGGGGGCCAGGAACAATAGGATTTGGAAAGTGACTTAGAGCTAATTATTGTGTTGTTAATTGTCCATCAAAGTGGTTCACTGGTGACATCTGAACCATGAGGAGGGGCCAATCCAGACACATAAGCAGAACCCCAGACCATTATCAGACATGACAAAAGGTTCCGGTATGTTGTCCTATAACTTGCTCCATTAACCTATCTTTCTCTTCTTCCATGAACTTTGTTTCCTGCTTGCCTTGATTTTATGATGGGTCTGGTCATTCTTTAGCCAAGACCACACCAAGAACTGAGAGCACAGACAAATGCCTGAACCCCAACACATCTGTAAGACACCCTATAAAAGCCAAAACAGCAGAGCCAGAAAATTGGCTAGTGGTTGCCTGGATCTGGGGCTGGGGAGAGGGCATTAACCTAAAATATGGTGAAGAAGAATATTTTGGAGTGATGGAAGTATTCTATATTTTGATTGTGGTGGTAATTACATAATTATATCCTGCCAAAATTCTTCAAATTTGACATTTAAAAGTTGAATTTTATTGTATGTAAGAAAGAAAGGAATGAAGGGAGGGAAGTGGGAAGGAGGGAGAAAGTGGAAGAAAGAAAAATATCGGTTTTCCCATTCTTTCTCTCTTTTGTTTTTTGTAGTTTTTGACTGGGGCCAGGTTTGAACCCACCACTGGTTGAACTACAGGCACCGCCCCATTCTTCATCTCTTTTTGAGAGGCCTGAACCTTTGGTGGAGAGTGAAAAGAACACAGAAATCAGATTGGATAGGCTCCACCCCATCACAGGATAATTTCTTAGAGCCTCAGAAGTGTAGCTTTCTTTTCTTTAAGTGACCTCAAAGGGCTACTGTGAAGATTAAATGGGGTAACATGTGAAAACAATAGCCAGAAAAAAAAACAAAACTACAAAATACAACAACAACAAAAAAACTGGGTGCCTAATACCTCTCATTTGTATTAAAATGATAAGCCAGGAAGGGAGTTGGCTGAGCCAAATTGTTCTTTATAGTAGCCTTATGTAGCTCATCATGACCTTGGAGACAGCCAGTCTTCCTCTGCTATTTCTGAGAGTTAGGTGATAAGTCACCACCCTAGAGGCAATCCAGTCCTGGGCAGTCTGTCTGATTGAGTCATGACCCAGCTAATTCATACATTTGTACTCCAGCCAATTTGGAACCTTAAGGGGTAAAAGTGATAGGGCAAATATTTCTTGAAGAGCCCTAATCCTCTGTCTTTATTAAGACTGCACCTATGAAGATACCTCCCCTGTGATGCGTGATGAGTCAGCCGCACTTTTCTCTCAAATTGGAGCAACCTAACTAAGGGCAAATGCCACCAAGACTCTGGACAGCCTCAACTTGGATATGCAGATCAGGCTTATTGTTAAGTAAGCACTGAGAGAGTCAATTAATTTAATGCTGTTTTATTATGAGTTCAGGTGCAGCTCAATTTGCAAGTTTCCTTTCAAAATCATTCAGCCATTAAAGCTGCATAATCTTTGGATGTTTTGAAGACACATAATTGATAAATGTTTTTTCTCTTCACACATTATCTCTCATGTTTATTCATGGAAAATGAACGAGTTGTAGCTTACACAAAGGCTTGGGGTATCCGGCCTCCTGCATTTCTCAAGGGAAGGAAAGAGGGCTCCTGTCTCTGAGGCCACTTGAAGGGGCCGGGGGTGGATTTAAGGCCTGAAAGGCAGAAAACTCAATCTCAGGTTCTTAACTGGCCTTACCCTGGCTTGCAAGACAGAGGCATCACCAGGGTTACCTGGCACCCGGACGGGCAAAATGCTTAATGACTAGATGTTTCGATTGTGAGGCCAGCAAGGCTTATTTTTGGAACACTTCTTATCTTTCTGAATCTACACTCCCTTTGATTGTTTTGCTCACGGAGCAGTGTCCTGGGTTATACACCAGCAGTTCTCAAGCTACACTGCTTGTTAGGGGTCACCTGGGGATCTGTAGAAATCCCACCGCCTGGGCTGTGCATTGGAGTCCCACAGGGAGGGATATAAGCATCAACATTTTTTAAAGCTCCTGAGATGATTCCAACATGCAGCCAGGTTGAGAACTGCTGTTCTGGGCCAGTCCTTTTCCAAGTGTAGTCTGAGAGTCGTCAGCTGCCAAATTCCCTAGGGTGCCTGAGAAAATGCAGGTTATTAGGTCCACCAGCCCTACAAATGCTTCAGTCTCCAGGTGGGATCTGGAAAAGGTGTTTTAATAAGCTCCACAGATGATCTTAAGATCGTCTGAGAAGCACTAAGCTTGTCACTAACCCTTCTATTTCTTTTGATAAAGCTGTTCTTGCTCCTCATCAGTCATCCTGGTCTTCCAGTTCCTCAAGGCATCAAGCTTCTTCCATCCTAATCACTCGTGCATTTTATAGCCACTATGCTTGGAAGACACTTTCCTCTCTCTCTTTGACATTAGGGACTGAGACACATCAAATGATGAAATTATCACCCCAGAAAGTCATTGCAAAGTGTATGTTTGGAGGAAGAAAAGAGTAGACACTGGAGGGCCTTGGGAAAGAGTGGGACAGAAGGTTCCCTGTCTCTCGTGAGAAGTCATAGAGATTGCTCCTCCTGCCAGGAAAGCCAGGAGGTTTGATGTTGTAGACAGTGGTGGGATGGGAGGGAAGACTTGAAAGACTGGGCCAGACATTAAAGGTGCAGCCCTGGGCAACCAGTAAGAGCCAGCTGTGCCAAGAGGCATCTAACACCTACCCAGCAGGACCAGAAGGTGCAGATCTCCAGATCTGAGCCTCAGGGCATGTGCACAATAGGAACAGGGACACCAAAGGGCAAAGCTGGGGGAGGGAGGATGCCCCAAATAGAGGGAACAGTCACTCTGGCTACCTCCAATGAATACTGACAAGGGGAAAATGTTTGCGGCAAGTTACTTTAGTCTTTCAAGTCTGGTGTGATTGAGAAAGTATGATCTATTTTAAAGTTGACTAATTTAGCTTCCCATCAGCTGTAGATCCTTCAAGGAGACATCTATTCTTCCAGGACAGTGTTTCTCAAATTTTAATGTGCACATGAATCAACTGAGATTGAGCAGATCTGGGCTAGGGGCTGAGAGTCTACATTTCTAACCAGCTCCCAGGTGCCTCTGGTTCGAGCACCACATTAGAGCAAGGTTTGGATATCTGGGACTCATAATGGTGGGTCCAGGGAGGAGCCAAATTCAGAAATGCCTGCTGAATCATCAAGTTTGGGATAGATTCCATACAGCTTTAGAATTAAATATTTCCTTGCATTCTAATTCTCCAAAGGTTTCTATTCCAAAAATAATATGGTAGCACTTTGTTAACTGAAATACACATTAAGATGGAACTCCCCAATTTCAACATTCTGGATAAAATAAAAATCACTTCCATTTTGCTTATCTGTTTCTAAGTTGTTAATGGTAAAATAATGGGCATTTGCTGAATTGTCTATGTGTTTGCATCTGACATAAGGTAGGAGATTAAATATGTGTAGATGTTAGGCATGAGGACCCATTTCATTTCAACAGTCTTCTTTCGGTCATTTTATTAAGGGGCTTACATGGTAAAGTCTGCCTTTCAAAACAGGGAGAAAGTCACTGAGTAAAGAGCCACCTTTGGCCCCTGAGAGTTTAATTTACAGGAATTTTATTAGGAAACTGTCAAAGTGACTAGATTTCACAAGAGGATTGGTCAACACAGCTAACTTATTCTGAGCAGTGAGCTCCACTCTCTGAATTGTGAGGCTGGCAGGGATGTGCTGGGGAGGACAAAGTCAAGTCCATCAGGAGAACACTGCTGGCATTAGCTAATGGTAAACTGGGTTGGAAAGGAAACAGAGGTCTATGACAACATGTACAGGAACTGTGAAGAAGGTGGGCCTGGGAGCCATCCCAGGAACACGGGGAGCACCCAGAAAGTCCCCTCATGCATTAAGCATCAGTCTGAGATGGGCTGAGCTAAGGTGGCCTTAGAGTTTACAGTGTTTAAAATCCAGACCACACTTGTGCTCTCAGCAACAAACTAGATGTGTGTGTGTGTATCTCTATTTGAATAAAATTACCAGGTCGGCTGAGACTTTAAAAGGCTATCCATCACCTCTTGGAGGTGGGACACAATTATACGAGGGACTTTACCTAACAAATGCATTCAGTATAACCTGGTTCTCTGTACCCTCAATGAATCCTCAACAATAAAAATAAAATAAAATAAAAATAAAAAATAAAATAGAACTTACAAAAATTAAAAAAAAAGCTATCTAATTAATCCATTGTGTCAAATAGCTCCTAATGACATAAATTCCAGACAGAGAGGAATCCATCCTACTCTAAAAATTCTCCAAGGTAAGGGTATTTAACAACTTTTCTCACAATTACTCTGTTCCGCATCCCCTGTAGTCAGGAAACACTTGTTTATAACTAATACTAATCAGTTTTTTAAAAGTTACTGAGCTTGTAAACCAAAAAATGTGCTTGGCTGTGTGAGGATATGGATCTGAGTGAGGCATAATTCCTGTTCACTTCTTGTTTGTCACAACTGAGCTCTTCCAAAACTTTTTGTTGATCCTTCATTCAGAATTAACTTTTCCCCTGAGCTCTCATAATATTTCACTTACAGCTTTATTACCGCATTTATCACACTCTGCTTTTTGTTAGGGTGTGTGTGCACGCACATGCACCCTACCTCCTTGCTGGGTTAGCACGTTTCTTCAGTCAAAAGTGGAGAAGTTGGGGTCCACTCAAGCATCTGTCCCAGTTTAAGATTCTTTGAAAAAATTAATGGAAACTTAAGAGAATCTCTGCTTTACTAGCCAATGTTCAGTGCTTTTGCCAGAGCAGAAACTTGAATTAAGTTAAACTTAAGTACCTATTGAAGTAAAAATTAACATTTGGTACTCAGCCCTACTATGAAGCTAATGTATAGCTTTCACATGAAGGCTATAACCCAATTATAGCACAAGAATATGGGGAAAGGGGCACGGGAGGGGAGGAGGGAGGATCGGTGGAGAGAGGGTAAAGGGTGGGATTACACTTATGGTGCATCTTAGAGGGGTACAGGTGAAACTTAGTAAATGTGGAATACAAATGTTTTCATACAATAACCAAGAAAATCCCATGAAGGTTATGTCAAACAGTT
>CAUYON010210299.1:0-17205 GCA_963573935.1 Arctocebus calabarensis | reverse complement strand
ATCCATCCATCTCATTTGAGTTTTGTATGTTTGGTTCAACTGCTCACACTGATATGATGTCTGAAACTTTTAGTGATTTGAGAATGCATCTGCCATAAACTATTCTTTTTTTTTTTTTTTTTTTTTTTGTAGAGACAGAGTATAACATTATCGCCCTGGGTAGAGTGCCGTGGCGTCACACTGCTCACAGCAACCTCCAGCTCTTGGGCTCAAGCGCTTCTCTTGCCTCAGCCTCCCGAGTAGCTGGGACTACAGGCGCCCGCCACAGCGCCCGGCTATTTTTTTGTTTTGCAGTTCGCCGAGGCCGGGCTTGAACCCGCCACCTTTGGTATATGGGGCCGGCGCCCTACTCGCTGAGCCACAGGAGCCGCCCCATAAACTATTCTTTTAAATAGAAATAAGAAAATAAACTCTCCAGAGCAGATCAATTGGGCCAAGTTTTCTCCTCACTAAAATAAATAGAATCTTATAAAAATATGGTGTTAGTTGACTCATCACTTTTCTTCAAAGGATGGTGACACTTCCTGCCCTGACCAATCAGCTTGGCCATTCACTACCAACAACTCTGTCTTCCTTGCCCCCACATGCAGACTTAAAACGGGGTCTAATTTGGACTTCTTTTCTATCGTCTCATTCCTCCTACATTCCCAGGTCATACCTATACACAATTCCTTCACAAAAGCTTAGGTACTCACTTCTCCTATATTTACAAAGCTAAAATTCAGATAACATTGCTCAATTGTCCTTTTTATCTGCTTCTAAATTCACCATATCCTCTTATTTGTATTAACATAAGACAAATTAGGTGTTATTTGTGTTCTATTTTGCCAAATTGTTAATACTTGTTGCAAGAAAATATATAAATATAAAAACAGAGGACACATGAATAAACAGCAATTACAAATATGCTCATACTGACTCAGTATCAACTAGAGTATACTGTTGTAGTCTAAAGTCATACAAAAACTTTCTGCTAAATATTGGGCAGACTGGCTACTAATAAACTCTTTTTATTAGATCATTAAATGTAGAAAAATTAGGAAAATACAGATCAACCTAATCAAGTAGAAATCTCCCTAATCTATCACAGGGGTCCTCAAACTACGGCCCGTGGGCCACATGCAGCAGTGTGAATTGTATTTGTTCCCGTTTTGTTTTTTACTTCAAAATAAGATATGTGCAGTGTGCATAGGAATTTGTTTATATTTTTTTTAAACTATAGTCCTGCCCTCCAACTGTCTGAGGGACAGTGAATTGGCCCCCTGTTTAAAAAGTTTGAGGACCCTGATCTAAGATGACAACATTAATACTTGGTGTGTGTCCCTTCTGATTTTTAATGTCCTTGTGTATGTTGTAATTCTTTTACCATGTTAGTACTCACGCTTTATGATCTATTTCATAATGTTCTTTGTATGTTAATATACATCTAAAGCATTTTCTTTATGGCTGGATTTTATGAATTTTATGAATGCTCTTATTTAGTTATCCAAACCTTTAAATATTTTTAGATGCTATATCTAAACTCATGTTTTGCATGAAATTTTGACTTGATGATTATTTTATAAAATTAAATTTTTAATTAAGTGTACCGATCAGGCTCCATTTAAAATCTGCGATTACATGCAAACATCAGCAATGATGTTCAGGACTTAGAAAAAACATGCATCATCATGTGAAATTCAGCTAAACACATTTTTTATTGAACTACACTATTTAGTTCCTCAGGCTCATCTACGATCAATTAGGGTGACGAGCAGACACTCAAAAGCTAGCTTTTCAATTATGTTTTCTACCTTCCACTGAAATGTTCCCATCATTGCATATCGTGTAGTAACTTTGAAAAGGCTTCATCTTAGCAACCAAGTGATAACTCTAAAATCAAGAATCTGAACCAATTAATTCCTAACATTAATTACTTCTTTTAAAACAAAAGGCACTTCAAAGTAAGTGACTGCAAATATACTTTTTATCCCACTAGCAGTCCTTATCTCTTTTTCCCCCAGCTCACAATTCTGTTGACAACTCATGCTCAGACTCAAATCATCATTCAAATCATAATTAAAGCATAATTCTGAGCTCTCTTTGTACATGCTAATTCCAAAACCACCAGATGTAAAAGCCACACAAAAATTCCTATAAAGTATTGTTAGCTTGCAGGGAGCAAAATTAAGATGCATAAAAGTATCTTCTATAGCAAGTAAATATTTTGGTTTTAATTACATTATTACCTTGTTTTATGCCACTAATTACTACAATTTATTGTATAATTGACTCTCAGAGAAAAATATTACCAGAGCAGTTCTGCAGTCTTAAACTGAAGATAGAATACACTAAAGATTCTGCCTAACCACTCAGTTCCCTTTAAAAAAAAATAATGTGAAGTATTTTTTGTAGAGGGTTAGACAAATCTCTTTCCTGTTTTCCCACTAATATATGCAGTTATTATACACTACAGTTATTTGCTGATTTATTTCTCTATAAATCACAAGGTAATAAAAACTTATATTCTCAAGCTGGGGACAATATATTATCTGTCTTTATGCCCTAGCACCCAGCTTACAACTTGAAACTTAGCAAGGTGATTAATAAATTTTATTAAGTAAGTTAGTGAATTAATCATTTAAAATATTCCTTTAACATCATAAAAGTATTATTGTTGAATCCTAGCTAGCATCTCTTTCAGCCTTTACAGATTAAAAATCTGCAGGCTTTAGAGAAAAATACGAACATTAGCAGTTTGCCTTAGATTGAAAACAAATGAACTCATTCTGAGTCTCGGCAGTCATTCATAAGCCACTGGAGCTGCTTGCCCTCTTACGGTTTACAACCTCAGTCAAGTCTTTCCAGTGAAATAAAGCCTTATGTTCACTCCAGGGCTATCTATTGTTCTCTCTGTAATTTGTACCAAATTTTAAAGGTTATAAATATTTGCTATGAAGCACAGTTGCTGATCTGTATTCATTGATACTTAGGCACCTTTTTTTATTAACTACAAAACTGTGGGCTGGAAGTTACTATGAACTACTTACTTCATAGTAACCTAATCATTACATACCTTTGAACTCAAGATATTCTTCGAATGCCATGATTTATTATGTCCTCTTTGGTCACAACAGTCAACCTCCTAAAATTCAACTAGAACAACGTTGTTTTTCTAGGAGTAGTAGCCCCAGTAAAAAGTGAAGGGTTAATCCTTACATAAAACTACTATATTTGAATTCTTTGCCAGATTAAAAAATTTCTGATAAATTATGTTGCAAATGACAATGAAATGAGTGAAAATAAGCAGAGTTAAGTACATTAATTTTCTCTACCACTTTTAAGAGTATTTCCATCTTATTGCTGTAATTTCTCTTGAACTAATGTGCCCTCTAATGGTTAAAATAAAAATGTAATCAGAACAATAAAATTAATGCCAATGTGTTTAATGGCAAAGATATTTCTACTTAAATTATACCTCTTTGATTCAAACCTATGCCTTCAAGATTAAAATGAATGTCTTTTCATGAATAACAAGAATAAGCATTTTATTTGTTCTACACAACAAATAATGAAAACAAAGTGCAGACCTTTGACAAATAGATTCAAATGTCAGTTCCTACAAAAAAGCATCAGATATTTGCAATGATGTCTATAATCATGTCTTGCACATACAGATAATAAAATATACTTTGGGGCTATGTGCATTCTAGTGCCTTAATTAAGCATTTAATTGAAGAAATATTACTTCAAAAATAGATTATTTTGGTTCTTTCTTCATTTTATTTCTCTAACCTGAGAAGAATGTTTATCCCCACCACACCCCCAAATATATAAACACAAAAGTTAAATAGCTATGCTTTTGCATTCACAATTCACCCTCTGTGTTCCTGCTCTCTCATTTTTGGTTTTGCTATAATATCAGAAAATAATGGAGATTAAGTAATTACCCAGTTAATGTGACCACTGGCAATTGTCTATCCAGATAAGGCAGTGACACAGGAGAAAATTACTTGAATGATTTAGCTCAGTTTATTAATTTCAGGGAAGTTATTATAGTTTTAAAACAATGTATTTCTAACAAGAATTTGGTCAAGACAGAAAAACATATATAAGAGAAAATATTTTTAATTCTATAGAAAGAGTAGAACTAAAATCAAAGACATAAACGAGAATATTGTAAAAGGTTTTCTGCCTTGCTTAACCATTATTGTTAGTACTTTAGATAATTTGCTTCTCATCAAAATGTGATAGTATGTCCATAACATGGAATTTTCAAGTCCTTTCCAATTGTTGGTGCTGTGTAAATTAAAAAAAAAAAAAAAACTTGTCCCACCTCAGAAAGTAAAAACATTATTTTTCCTGCTAAGCGCGGAGCTGACCAGACTTACTAAAGGCAGCGTGAGCCAGTAAGAAGCAAGACCAGGACCAAGATTATGACCCAGTTTGCTGATGAGGCTGATGTTTTGTACACATCACAGGAATGAATTTGTCACGGAAAAATATTACATTTCCCTGTATTAGATTTCTTCCTTTGTCTTCCAGCACTAATTTTACAGATGTGTAATCTGTGTTATGCGTACAATATGAGTATTTTTAAGTGAATACAAAAATATTGAAAGGAATGAAGGCTGAGGGACTGAGAACCTGGGTTCTAGTTCTGTTTGTTCTATCAAGTGACCTTGAGCAAGGCATGGAAGATTCTGACCCTTGGCTAGTCACCCTATGAAGGCAAAATTGAATTAGATAAACTCCAACCTCCCTTCTAACCTAAAACTGGAGAAATTTTATACTAATACACATGGAAAAAATAATAGACATTTTGCATATAGAATCTAAAATTACAACATGTTATTTAGCTTTCTTAAGATAATATATTTTTTCTTTTAGATTTTGTCATTGTACTTCATCATTTTGCAAAATACATGACAATATTCAAACAGATTAAAGTAGGATAAAGTATCTGGTGAAAATACTTTTAGGCTATAATCACTGAGAATTAATGTAAGTAATTGCTACTATCATTTGCCCTTTTTACATTTCTTTTAATTAAGTTCTTTATCTTTCACTTTGTTTTGCTTTCTGGCATTGGTTCCTTGCCTAGATACTTTGGAGATGGGAATTACTTTCTCTATGTCAGCCTCTCAGGGTACCTCTATTCAATAAATGGGTCCTCAGTGACATTGACCAGCATAAGACTGGGTTTGCCAATTTAATGAATAAAATGCAGCCGGAATCCAGGTGAGTGAATTATCAATAAAAGAGGTGAATGAGTGTGCTCTCATATTCTTTAACAAAAACTTAGACATAATATGTCTAAGGGTTTAAAAGTATATGTGGTAAATGTATGTCTGCACCAAAATCTATAAAATAATAAATAACTGAGACTAGAGATGTCTTAGTGATAAGGATGCAAATAACTACAAAAAACACCCCCCCACACACACACACACACACAACTCACATTATGTAGAATTAAAACTGGCATGTAAGAACCAGGTCTCTGTTTAAAAAAAAAAACTGGCAGTATATTCCTCCTTATTCTTGAATCTCATCATTTCCCACTAGGAAGCGAGCAAGAAATCAAGATATAATCAGCCAATTGTTCTCCATGATTTCTCAGCACAGCACCAGGCTGGTGGAACCTCTGCTCTGGGCTCCAGCAGGTCAGTGCTTGCCAGGACCCAGCTGTGACAAAGAGCCCCAGGGCATCAACTAGTAAATCACTCCCATCCCTGTGCTCAAAGCGTATCCACGTGGAGGCTGCACCAGGCTGAGGAGCCTCCATTCCCTGCCATCCCCTCTCACTTCATCAGATGCTGCTTCCTCTCACCACCTGCCCAGCGTCACACTGTGAAGACTTCTGACTCACAAGTCAGAAAGCACACTGACAGGGTAACTGCAGCCTAAGGCTTTATTTATTTTTTTTATGGGATTTTCTTGTTTATTGTATGAAAATATTTGTGTTCTGCATTTAGGAAGTTTCACCTGTACCCTTCTAAGATGCACCATAAGTGTGATCCCACCATTTACCCTCTCTCCACCCACCCTCCCCTTTCCCCTCTTCTCCCTTGCTCCTTTCCCCATATTCTTGTGCTAACTTGTCATCTCCGTGGTCTCTAATTATCTGCTTCACAACCTCCAGCCCTGGGCCTCCTATTCTTCATGGCCTTAGAGTTGCAAATCTTTGAGATCTGCTCAGCCCTTCAAATATTACCACCATTGGAGAACATCTTCGCCAATCATCAGTACTAGAGGAAGGGGAGCGGAGGAAGGTGGCTGTGAAGACATGGACTCTGGATTTGGATCCGCATCGTTCACTTGCCAGCTTTGTGATTACACGTGCAGACCAGTAACTTAATCTCTCCAGGTGTCCGTTTCCTCACCTACAAAATAGGGACAAGTATGGCAGCTGCAAAGGGGGACCAATAGGGTTAGTCATGTTTCTACAAATAAAGTGCTCAGAATAGTGTCTGGTGCATGATAAGTGATCAAAAGACGATAGCTATTACTAGAATTGCCGGTTTAACGTTTCCCCCTGTCATAAAGACAGAACACTAAAAAAGCAATTAAATTAATTTTAATGACTCAACCATCTGGCAATTTTAATTTCCATTTTTTATAATCAAGGTACTCCCAAATTCCAGTTTCCCAGTTTACACCTGTTGTTCTGGGGTAATCCTTTATTCTCAAGTGTGCAGGTTTGGACACTCAAGTATGGACTCGCCCAGTTGTAATGTAGAGTAGGCAGGTGCTCTTCTGAGCACTTAGGAGAATGAATTAGATGGTCTCTGAGATCATGTAAAATGTGAGGGGTTTTGGGTGGTACCTGTGGCTCAAAGGAGTAGGGTGCCAACCCCATATGCCAGAGGTGACAGGTTCAAACCCAGCCCCAGCCAAAAACCTAAAAAAAAAAAAAAAAAAGTGAGGGGTTTTGCGAAAATTTATTGGTTATACATGGAAAGAAATATCTGTGTGTTTTCTAAATAAAGTCTAAATCCAATAAAGTGTTGTTAGCTTTGGTTAAGATGACATGATTTGATGGTTTTTAAATTTCTTAATAGAGAGCTGCTTTTATTTCACATGTTCAAAATGCACGAGACTCTCTCTGGTCTGTTGCCTCACTCTCATTCACTCCTTCTTCTCCACTTCCTTAAGTGCCTCCAACTCTTCCTATTTTCCCCCACTAGACTTGAGGTGGAGTAGGGCCTGGGCAGATCAAAGTCAGCCTCTGCGCTAACAAATCAGGGCTCCCAGAAAAGCTGGCCAATCTCCAATACTTCTAAAAAATTATCAGTCGAACTTATTAACTATAGCAAAGACAATAAATAGATTCTTAAGAGTCCTTTGCCACTTCATGAAACCCACAGAATGACGATATTGAATCTGAGAAGTAATAACATCTTCATTTAGTTCATTACTAAACATTTTAAAGTACTGAAAGCCAGAAATAGCTTCTGGAGGATGGCACAATTTTTTAAATATTGAATTTAATACCCCACATGAGAAATGTTTTTATTTCTTATCTTTTTTCCCTCCTACAGAGTGTCCCCAATTTGAATATTGTACTGTTTGTCATCTTTAAATTAATCACATTGCTTTATTGTGAGTCATTGATTGGTAAAATGTAAAATTCAATACTACTTACGTTAAAAATTGATCGATTATATAAGCATAGTTCACAATTACGAAAAATAGAGATTTTTGTATACCTCAGTAGACATGCAAAATTTAATCTTAAATGTGAATCTCTACAATTGCTTGATTGTTGCGACTAGCTGAAGGCAAAAAAAAAAAAAAACAAAAAATAAGGATCCTGCAGAGAACAAGAAATTGTGAAAGCAATCATACAGGGAAATAATAGTTACATTTATGATTCTTTCAATTATGGATTATGGAGACGATTGCACGGCATCCTCCTCAGTTTCAAGACAGCGTGGTGTTGTATATAATAAGCCTCTGAATAGAGCAACTATTATCAATAGTGTTTGCAACTTAATTGGCTATCTTTGAAGCTGAGGAGAGCTTTTTGCTTTCCAGCTTTGATCCCTAGCTATATTTTAAAACTCTGGCATTTTATCCAGCTGTTTAACCTCCATTTGTGTTCATAGATTCTCCAGAGGACAGTGAACACACATTTTCCTAGAGCTGAATAGCCTTTCACAAAGGAGGAAACCTAAAAATATAAGTCCAGAATTTGTTAAGCATAAGTTTATGTGTTTATCCAACAATATGCCTACACAGCACCTATTACAATCACATCTAATATAAAAGGAGAATCACCTTGAACCACAAGTACATTTTATTAAGTCCTTAAACAAAGCTAGCCTTAAGGCGTGGCCTATTTACCAGAAATAGCATTAACGAGGATCCATTCCTCATTGAAAGATTTCTCTAGAAGAAGCTTCGCCTAAACAGGCTTTGGTCTCGTGAAGGCTGATGTTCTCAAAGCGATCTGCCACAACAGAAATGCCAGCCAGTGAGGACAGCAGCTTGACAAATGACAGTTTCACTGCCCTTGTTTGGTGTAATCAAAAAACAGGAGGCTTACTGATACAATGCTGTGGTGAAGGGGAACAGAAAGTAAAAATGTACATCTCTCCATTTAAAAAGGACATCAAGAATTCTAATGAGTCAACTATCTTAGAAAGTAAAATCTGGAGGAGGGAAACATCTCAAGCTAATTTCAATGATCCATCCCGTTTAATTTCCCAATAGTGAGGTCTCTGCTGTAATACGACTTCATACTTGTTCATTTGATGGCTGTTATCATTCGATCAGTAATACCAACCTAGGAAGTGTAAAAGAGAGTGGTTCTTAGAGGCAACAATAGTGAAAGGGCAATACACCAATTCAGAGTGAAGCCTCCCACGGTGATTTTATCTCAAGCACGTTGGTGTTTTGATTGGTTTTACTAAGACTATTTCTGTTTTTCCTGGGTGATCAGTGCTTATCTAAAACTATTTGGAAGAAAGTAAATGCATTTCTGGGCACTGAGGTCCCAGACATGTTTTCCACTCAATCAGCTCCCACAGAGGAGTCCTCCTGTCCCTCAGACAGTTCCTTCTGCCACTGTCCCCACGGCCCGCTGGCCCTGCACCAAGATACACTATAATTTCAGAGATGTTTAAAGGCTCCCAAAATACCTCCCCGTGAAATCTAATGCTGACAAATTCTCAAATCCAGTATTGACAAATTCCCATTTTTTGGCTTTTTCTGTACCTCAAAGAATTGATTCCACATTACGGAAAGACCTAACACTTTGTCATCTACAATAATAGCAACACCAACTTTGCAATTTCATAAGTTTTTTATTATACTAGAAAGGACACTGAGAAAATAGGATTCATTTCCATCCCTTCAAACACATGCCATTAACATAGCCTAATTCCTAGGAATCTCAAAATACAAGTTTTTAAATGTCTCTATCAGAGGCTTTTCTGTTTGTTGGGGAAGATGAATATACTGTCTACAAATAATTTCATTGCACGTAATAGATGAGCCTTAAAAAGGAATCATTTGATAACTAGAAACAGGAACTCCCACCTGGGCCAGTTAAATAGCGACGATGCTAGTGTAAAGAGCTAAGAGTATCTAACAAGTGACTGCAGTCTCCATGGTGACTCCACAGGGCTAGATAAGCAGACAGAAGCCAAGTGGTTCCCCACCCCTTCCCCTTCTTTAGGTCCTAAGGGTTTCTCACTTGTACTTTCCCCCAATCTGCTCCATCTTCCTGCCTCTTCCTGTAGGTCGGCTCTCTTGGCTTGCACACGTGACCACATTGACACTCGAGACTGTGTCTCCATATCGTCCCTCTCTGTTTCTCCATATCAATTCTTTGGAAAGAGAATCTGCCTTAATCCACTCCTAGTCCAAGGATAGATTGTCTTTAAAGAAAGTGTGGTGATGAGGAAATAATTGTTCTGTCCAGGGAAGTAAAGTAATTTCACAATAAACCTTGGTAGGCAGTGCAGGCAAACACAATGTCTTGTTCAAAGGTACAGATGGAGCAAAGCAAACCACAGGAGCCTATAAAAGCCCATGTATAAAGAAGGATGGCGGGGGGATTGATAAAGCTGGGCAGATAGCCAGCGACCAGAGGACAGAGTACTTGTGATGCTTTGCTCAGGAGTATGATGTTTACTCTGTAGCTGATGGAGACAGGGTGTAAAAATTTTAAGCAGAAACAAGACAAAAGCAGGTCTGTGTGCGTCTGAGAAAGAAAACCCCCAAAGCAGGTGAAGGATGCCCTACATGGAGCCCAGGCTGAGTGCACTGATCAAGAAGCTTTCCGGTAATTCAGACAAAAGATGATGCAAACTCAGAATAAGACAAGGCAAAGACGATACAGAGGAAGGAAAGGATTCAAAGATGTTTAAAAAGTAGAATCCAAAATGGAATGGGGTCCAGCAAAGCAGAGACTCTTAAGCTTTGTACAGGGAAGAGAAGAAATGTTTAAACCAAACCCAAGGCACGTGGTACCGGGTGCACTGGAGATGGGGGAAGAACACACTGAAAGAAGCGGTGAGCAGGTGAGACCCATTTTGCCTTCTTTCAAGTCCTTTCATGGACTCCCCTACTCTACATTCTCGGACTATTTTAACCCAAATAAATTATGGCAGACCCCAGCTCTTCAGGGTGTGAGCACACAGAGCAGCCAGAGAACTGGAAATTCAACCTTAAGCAAAGGCATACGCCAGTCATTCTGTCATGTATTAAAGTGTCAGTTCAGCCTATCACACAAAAGGACAAGAATTCTTTCCTAGTGAAGGCTTAATTTGTGAATGCTGGGCCCGTTTCATTATATATCTAATTAGAGACTTTTATGGCATTGTTTTCCTTTCAATTTCAAGAATAAAAAGTAAAAAATAAGGAATGCAAACTTCTCAAATGATCCTATGACTTTGAAGCCACATATCTGAATATGAGATCTCTTGCTTTTGCATTTAGAAACCCTGGGGAGTGACATTATCGGACTGATTATGAATGCGTATATTTTCATAAGAATATGCAATCTTAACCAGCTCAGCACAGGACACTGAAGTTACTAAGTATCAAATTAAAGATTATTCTTTTTTCTGTTGAATTCACTCCAGCAAGAAATTGAACAAAGGGATTTGAAATCCAAAAACAGTGGGACCACCTCCTGAGACATTATTAATTATTAGTGGGCCCCAGTCTTCCAGTTTCTTATCTCCCTATACACCCAATGCTCCCATTGCTTTAAATTATTATCATTATTTTCTAAATGCCTTCAGAATGCTTGGTACCCTGGCAAGCACAGAAAAAAGGCGCCATACCTGCCCAGGGGCTTTCTACCTAAATTACACAGATATAATTTAAGTTTAAAAATGGGTTGTCAGTTACAGTCTTTTCAATGGGCTTAGAAGCAATAGGACAAAATTTAAAGTATGTAGGTTCATATACCTCTCTTTTCCCCTCTTGGATCTTCTTTTTATTCCTCATCATAGTGAGAGACCATTGATAGCTCAGAGAAAATGAGCATTAGCACTGAGAAACCCTCCTAAGTGTGGTCTCACTTCTCACCTGCTCCCTGCTCTCTCGTAGGCAGCCTGTGTTCAGAAGCAGCAGCAGTAAGGGGTGTGGAGTGAATGGAGAACCCCAAAGGGCCCTTCTCCTCCCCGGCTCTTCCTCGCCCAGCTCAAGCCTGGATGTTGCGGGCAGCACCCATGTCCCTGTCCAAATCCTCACCATCCTCAGAGGCCTCGTTCATCCCAGACCTCTCTTCCAACTCCTGTGACAACCGTCTAGAGAAATGGGGTCTGAAACGTCAGTGCCTCTGATTTCCACCCTTCCCCTACCCCGAGAACACCCCTCAGCCACAAAGACTGCATTATGTGTCCATAGATGTCCAAGCACATGGAAGAAGGGGAAAGGGGGGCGGCTCTTTTCTTATATTTCTTCTCTCCATTCCCATGATTGCTAATTTAAAAAAATCCTTTGTAAAAGCCAAAAATATTGTATGCACCTCAAGGTCAGATGGATGATAGGACAAAAGCTCTTACTCCACAGGATAGAGAAGACTCCAGACAAAAACCACAGGAGACAGATGTGGAAAAGGAAAGCCACCGACCATCCTTTGAGCCAGTAAAGAAAAGAACAGTGGGGTAATGGCTGCCTGGGACCGGGTATAAGGACATGGCCCCAGGAATGCTCTCAGAGAAAGTGCTTCCCCACCTCTTGCGCCCACTGCCATTGCCGCCTCCCCAGACCCCATCCAGGCTCTGCCAGTGGTGTCCCGCCACCAGCGATTTGTCCTGTCCGTCCCGGCTGCGCAGACCCGAGCGCCCGTGCCCGGGAGCTCATCGTCACACAGGAGCGGGGGCCCGGCTTCTGCTGCTGCTCAGAGCTTCCAAGAGCCCCCACACACTCGTCTTTCTATGAGAGGATGATTGAATTACCTAAATTTGCCCGCTCAAGGCAAAGCTCTGTCTGACCATGAACCCAGTGAACAGCACCTTTGGACATATGTCCGAGGGCTTGCGCCTCCTGTCCCGCACCGCGTCGCCGTAACTGGCACACGGCCAGCTCCCAGGCGTCCCGACCCAGCGCCGCGCTCCACTTCCACAGCTAACGGGGTCCGGCTCTGCCTGCTCCTCTGCCGCCTCTGTTGTGAGCCCTCTCCGCGGTCCCAGCCTGCCTTCCCTCTCCCACGCACGCTCTGCGCACGTTCACTGTGCATTTGGAGATGATTTGCTGAATGCCTACTAAGCACAACACGCTGAGTACAAGGGCTGGTTAAGTTTGGAGTGCCTGGAGTTTGGACTTTCCCTTCATGTCTGCTCCAGCCCGACAACTTCCAAGATGTGGACTAGGTCTCAGCCCACTGATGCTCACTCCTCACACACTCCCGGAGTCCTCTGCAGAGTCCTGAATACATCCACAGTTATTTCCTTGCTGATCCTTTATAGTCTTGTCGTTTGGACCACCAAAACCCTAGCCCATTTTCTCTGAATGAACCTCGGTTGTTTAATCAGTAAAATAAATGAAATAACTTTCAATAGATAGCTCAGTAAAACTGTGTTTTGCTTGCATAAAAGTAAATTCAAAAGTAGCTATGTCCCAAAGGGGTTCTTGGCACATTTTAAGCAGAAGGAATAATTTAAGCTAAAAGAACTTGAGAAAACAGCAGAAGTAGGAAGTTCTTCCTGAACTTCTCCCACCCTTTCCTCTGAAGCAGGTGGTAAGAGCTCACGTGAGAGGTGTCTTCCCTGTGGTAGGAGGAAAGGAACACCATTATCTCTGCACCAAGGGAGCAGAGAGGGAGCTGAATCAACAGGCCTGGAGAGTTTCCCCCCAGTTTGTCAATTTAGTGTAAACTCTATTTGTTCTGTCATATTTCTCCACAACTATCCACTCTTCATCAAACTTACCATAAAACTATATAAAACATACACAAAACTACTATTAAAAAATTCAGGTTTAACCATTTCATCAATTCATTTTCGTACAAAGGCTCTCATATCATGTAAAACTTATATTAAATATATTTGTGTATTCGTATACCTTTTTTTTTTATTATTATTATAGGGGCTTCAGCCACGAACCTAGGATGGGTAGAAGAAAAGAAAATCGTCCCAAAATATTTATATCTACTGTGTGTCAATAAAAAGGAAGAGATACTTTTCCACCCTTAGAACTCAGTATGACTTTCAGGAGCCAAAGGAGTAACGAATCGCAATAAAAGAAAAACAAAATTGGAATTAAAATAGCTAAGATCCCACGAGCGAGAGGTTCTGCTGCACCATGTAGCTGGAAAATACAGGGTTTTCAGGGGAAAGATAAGTTTTCCACTTGGCAAAGAGATTTACAGTGTCACTTTGCAACTTATGAACAAAGCATGGTTCAATCAGTAAAAAATAAGATACACATATCTCTTTTCTGGTATGTGTCAATATAGAGACCTGTAGTGCATGTACAAAAATCAGTCTCTATAAGCTGTGAAGTAATGGATGATCATCTCCAGATTTTTAGTCCCCATTCTGTCTTCTAAACCTTGGCAAGTATCTATGAAAATAAGAATAATCAGGTGGGAAGTATATTTTAAAAACAGGTAAAATGATTTAAGATGGGATCAGTCTTCTACCGCCCAGACAAAGGCTAATACATGATTGTCAGATCTGGAATCCATAAATGTTGTAAGCAAAAAAGCTAGATAGTCCATCGGGGTGTATCAGGGGCTGCAAGGGTGAAGGGAGGAGAGAGAGACATAGACAGTACATTTAAAGAAAACACTTTGTTTTTATGGTTTCTAGATGTTAATGAATGTTTACAGTAACATGTGTTTTCCTAGTTTCTGTACTGCCTAAATTCTATCTAAATTGTTACCTAGATTTGCCAGTAAATTCTCTTTTTCCTCTATACATTGTATAGATTTTTAATCTTATATTTTTCCAGACTTCTTCATCCCTTCCTCTCTCCCCACCTTTTTTCTTGCATTGGTGGGTGTAATCTGTTTTCCTCTCAACCATTAAATTTTTTTTCTAAGTTTTTTCGATCTTAAATCTGGTTTGTACACAATTGAGTATGCAGATAACAGACGAAACCAAAATAGGATGCTAAAAATACACATAAGAGCAATAGCAATTTCATTTCATTTTACTTTTTTAATCAGCTTTTCTCCTCCTGGGGGAGGATTTTCTACCTTTACTTTCCTTTTGCTGTTACGAGCACCTTTACTCGGTTAAAGGTACAAGTGTGAATCAATGTTCCCAACAAGAGCACAACCTCTATAGAAGCTGGACGCCCTGATAACTTAGGGCCTGGAAAAGCTTGTGAGTGCCTTGACATTCTGATGGGAACAGATCTGGGTCTGGATGAAGTCACCGACGTGCCTCTGAGGAAACAGATGTCAGCGCGACCCCTTAAAGTCAACCCTGAGCTAGGTAGCAACAATGAGCTGGGGATTAGCACTGACAGCTCCCTTAATGTGATTCTTTTGGACAGGGATTAATTTAATGTGTTGCTGTCAAATGAAACAAAAAACGAGATGGATTTACTAATGACTCTATTCTACACCACACACTTTTCCACTCTTGATCTATGTCAGGATGAATCTGACAGCGAGAGAAAATAATTTTTAAATTGGAAAGGAAGGAGACATTGCCTTCTTGACAAACTTTCAAGAAGGGATTATTTTTACTGGGCTCCCCAGAGGGAGGATGAGCGTGGGGTGCAGGGCCACTTGGAGCGAGATTTGGGAGCCGCCGCTCGGCAAAGAGCGCCAGGCCGGATCCGGGAGTCCAGTCCCAGCTGGGCACAAACTTTCACCACAGCCTTAACTTCCCCAGGCCGCAGCAATACTTTGCTGTATTACAGACCCAAATTCTAAATTTCCTCTTAACTTTAAATCGCTCATCTCTAGAAGAGGGAGTCCAGACCCAGCAGGAGCATTATCCTCGTCCCAAAGACGGCCCTGTCAAAGAGCGAAGGTTGATCTTTAGAAAAACGGTTTGCCACGGCAAATGCTAAAGCTTCCTTAAAATAATTTGGATTTCTCTTTGTTCTCCCTAACAAAGACACTTTAATTCGCAGTTCTCCGCGGAGACAGTGCCGACGAGCCATTTTCAGGTGAAAGGTGTCTCGTCAATTACTAATCATTGCATAATCGCCGAGGATCCGCAGGAGCTGTTCCCCGAATGGGGCGCTCCGACACGCAGCCGCGGTTTCCCGTGCAGACCGCAATGCTCTTCTCAGGGGTGTCATGTTTTTGCCCGCGAGGCACACCGTCCCCGTCGTGTGTGCCATTTGTGCATTTGCGCATAAGTTACGGTGAGGTCTGTAAACGCCGGGCGTCCTCGCGCCTGTGGGCCAGTCCCGTCGGCACCTACGCTCCCTGGCAGCGCCTGAGCCCGGGCGCTGGGACGCGCTGTCGCCGCCGGGTGCCCGAGCCGGGAACGCGCACAGCGCCGCCCGCAGGCGGGTCCGGGCGGAGACCGAGTGCGGCTCGGGGAGAGCCGGGCGACGCGGGCAGCGGCGGGGTGGGGATACTCTCCGCGCGCCGGAGTCCCGGCCTCGACCCTCGGCCCCGGCCCTGACTCCGGCCCTGCGGCCTGGAAGCGGCTCCCGCCCGGCGCCTCCGCGCCCCGCGCCGCCTTTCCTTCCCCGCGGCCCGCGTCCTGGCCAGAGCCTGGAGCTGGAGGGGTAGCGGGGAGAATCCTGGCTCTGGCGCTTAGCGCGGTGACCTTGAGCAGCTACCTAACCTCTCAAGGTCAAAGCTTCCCCACCGCCAAGCGGGACGGAAGACACGGTCCCCGCCGCTCCCGAGAGCGTGACAGCGGGGAGCGCAGGCCCGGCCCGACCTCCGGGCGCCCGGCGCGGTCCTCCTGGGACCCCACTTCCTGCCTTCCCTCCTCTGCTTTTTGCTGTCATTTTTGATCCTGTGTTTTCCCTTGGTTTTGTCTTCCCACCCTCTCACAGAGTCCTTTCTCTTTTGTTTTTCCTTTTCTTGCCACATTGGTTATTGTGACCAAATTCATCAAAGATCTGTTTCCACCTTAGACCCTGGCCTTCCCCAGACCACCATCCCGCCATGGTCTCCATCGCCCTCCCCGTGCCATCCCCCACAACAGGCAGTCCAGAAAAAAAAACCCGCCTGCTATGTCACGACGGTCTAAGACGCAGGTCCCTTCATCCCACTGGCAACCACTACATTTCTACTATGCAGGACCTCTGAGACTGCCCCTGCCCTGAGGTCAGGAGCTTTGGTGGCGTCTTTGTCACCGTGTCCGCACCCCTAACCCCCGACAGACCCAGAAATCTGTGAGGAGTTTGACAGGCTTCCACCTGTGACCAGCAAGCAAAGCCGAGATTGGAGCCCAGTCTTCCAATTACTCGCCTTGGTTCTTAGTACAGAGAAAAACAACTTTATATGTAATGTCCCATATCCAAATATAAATATATATTTTTAAATCTTCAAAGAAACTTAACGATATAGCATAAAAAGAAATTAATAACACTGTGTCTACTCAAACGCCTTTTTAAAAAAACATATCTGAAATTTTTACCTATATAACTGCGGTCTGAATCAAATTCTTTTTTTTTTTTTTTTTTTTTTTTTTTGTGTTTTTTTATGTTTATGATTTTTTTTTTGGGGTGGTGCGTGTGGCTCATTTGGGTTGGGCCCGGGCCCCATTTTTAAGTGGTGGGTTAACACCCATGTTCAAAAACTTCAAAAAAAAAAAAAAAAAAAAAAAAAAGAATTTG
>CAUYON010210298.1:0-24365 GCA_963573935.1 Arctocebus calabarensis | reverse complement strand
GAGACAGAGCCTCAAGCTGTCACCCTGGAGAGAGTGCCGTGGCATCACAGCTCACAGCAACCTCCAATTCCTGGGCTCAAGTGAGTCTCTTGCCTCTGCCTCCCAAGTAGCTGGGACCACAGGTGCCCGCCACAACACTCAGCATTTTTTGGTTGCAGCCATCATTGTTGTTTGGCGGGCCTGGGCTGGATTCAAACCCACCAGCTCAGGTGTACATGGCTGGCGCCTTAGCCGCTGAGCCAAAGGCGCCGAGCTGCTCTGTTCACTCTTAATTTTTTGAATCTCAACAGCTGCTGAATGTCACTAGACATCTCTTACCCATTCACCACCTTCTTAAATACAGCAACCTGTTGTCTATAGGAAACCCGATATGTCTGAATGGGAACCTGGTTATGTGTCACACTGGGGTCAAGGCTTTGCTCATATCATTACAGAACAACAAGAAAAACAGTGGTTATCCACCTGCTGGATTAAGCCTCAATATGAGCAAAAGGCCTCGCCAGCACTTTGACGAATCCGCCCTCACTGATCTCTTCAATAACACGACCATCAAGCAGATGAAAAGACGCTGTCCTCTCCCAAGAACCACTAACTCCACTTTTCCTTCCTGGGGTCAAATCAAACAGCTGTCATCAGCGGCTGAATATTCAATGAAACATCAAGGTATACCTTTAATGGCAGGCTTTTTTTTGCAGTTTTTGGCTGGAGCTGAGTTTGAACCTGCCACCTCCGGGATATGGGGCCAGTGCCCTACTCCTTTGAGCCACAGGCACTGCCCACAGCAGACTTCTTGTTTCTGGCAATGATTGCACTAGTGTCGACAAAGGTAAATGCTGCTACGAAGAATTTTACTTTTTGAGCCTACCCCTAATCCTCCCCTTAACAGGACAATATCTTAGAATAACCCTACCATTTTTATTTAAGTACTGACAGTCGTTACCTTCGACCCATTCCCACTGCATGATTTTATACATTATAGTATTAAAAACAAACAAAAACCATGCTGCTCCTCCAGACTTCAAGAAAGGAAAGAGTATGACACTACCCTTCCCCCACCTAACATTCCAGTCTGCACTATGCCTGTTGCTACCCATTTATAAAGGGGGTAGAGGCAAGAAACCTCTGGCAAGCATCACTGCTTCCTATGGAAGCACTTCCTATGGAAGCATCACTGATTAGAGACCCCACGGGTCAGCCTGAGACAAAGAGTGAGGTGGAGAAATGCATTGGTTTTTGTAAAACCATAGCCAACTATTCCCACGTTGTTTGGCATGGAGGAGGCATGGCTCCCCCTATGCCTAGCCTGGCTGGAACAACATAACATCATTTCTGGATAGATTTACAACAACATACACCTGAAACTGTCAAGTATGTGCCTGTAGTGTCAGCTGCGGGGCAAGTGTTCCACGATGGGCACTGGGTCTTTTGGGATTCACTTGTGGACACATTCCACAGTGACTGCAGAAAATCAGAATAAATATTCTTTGTGATGTCAAAAAAAAAAAAATTAAATAATTGCAATCTGTCACAGGAACTATAAAATTAAAAAGCATTTCCAGTAGTGTTACTAATTTCTCTTTTTTCTTCTGTGAAGGCCCTCACTGGCACCACTGGTATAATTCTGTTAATTATTGTATGTGACCTCTTGTTCTTTTGCCTGGCAAGAAGAGGCGCTGCTCAACCAGTAGAGCTATTAAAAGGAACAATGGCTATTTTTTTCCTTATCCTACCCCAAAAATGTCTTAAACACAGGGGATATGTAGAGAAATGGACACCATGCTTAAAGGACAGTTACTGATTCTTATCACATTAAAAGGAAATGCTGAGAACAGGATAGTCTCCTGGCAAGCCTAGAGATGTTTTGTGACTTGGGGGCAGTCCCCCAAGTAACTCAGTGTTCCAGAATGATAAGGTCGGTCACTCACCAGTGTTAAACATTGATGCTTAGTACGTCTTCACGGGGGTTGTGGGGAAAGAACAGGTGAGGGAAAAGCACGTGGCAATCCTTACCCATGCAGCCCTCATGTAATTACCTTAACTCCACACCTGGTGTGTATAACCTTAATAAATAGCCATTGCAGAGGGGGCTTTGGGCTACCTTGCACTTAAGGTTAGCCAGCCTCCGGCAAGCTTGTACTTGTAATCCGTGTTATACCTGGTTCCTTCCTGCAGTGACCGAGACCAGGGTCTTAGGGTTCGCAACAGCCTTCCTTAGAAAACTAATACGGGTGTGTGTCAGGGGTGCCTTTAGTGACCTCCTTGCAGCCCCGACTCTTTGAGGACCTACTGCATCTATAGTCAGCATTGTGCCACTAGGCAGAGAATGGCTAGCAATGGCCCCATCATGACCCACCTCCAGAAACTCCAGCTCATCCCCCTTCGACAGGCCAGCTTCGATCTCCTCCTTCAGCTTCTGGATCTCATTCTTCCTTTTGAGGAGCGCCTGATAAATGGTGTCAAACTTGGCGTTGACCCTCTTTTCCTCTTCCTTTATCTTCCGTGTTGCGTTGGCCTCTGAGGCCTCAATGAGAGCCTTCATTTCCTTGTATTCTTGTTTAAGCTGCTCCACCTTCTTGTTCATGGTGGCCTAAGAGGGCCAAGGCAAGGGCTATCCATCAGTTGACAAAAACGCAAAGGTTGCAGCCCTAAGAGGTGTGAAACACCAGGAACTCAGACCCATGTGGCGCGGGAGTACAAGGCAGCATGGCCACTTTTGAGAACAAGGTGGCAATGTCTAGTGAACATGGAGGGGCTGTGCACAACGTCCTAGCACCTCCAACCCTAGGAATATGCTACTAAAGACACATTCTCAGCCACGTGCCCTAGACACACACACACAAATGTTCATAAGCAGCCTTGTTCAAATTAGCAAAAACATGGAAACAGCCTGAACTCCTATTAACAGGAGGCTTAGGGAACTGAGAACTACTCATAGGATGGAATATCAGGTGTGAAAGCTAATAAACGGGGGCTGTGCATGGATTTATCTCCATGAGAGAAAAACAATTTGTGGAAGACAAGCAGTGTGACACTCTTGCCGTAAAGCTTAGTAACAGAGTGGCAGTATTTACAAAGAGATGCTTGGGGTCAGGTGCAGTGGCTCATGCCTGTGATCCTAGCACTCTGGATTGCTTGAGCTCAGAAGTTTAAGACCAGCCTGAGCAAGAGCAAGACCCTGTCTCTACTAAAAATAGAAAAACTGGCTTGGCGCCCATTGCACAGTGGTTATGACCCAGCCACATACACCGAGGCCGGCGGGTTCGAACCCAGCCCAGGGCCAGCTAAACAACAATGACAAGCGCAACAAAAAAACAGCCAGGTGTTGTGACAGGCACCTATAGTCCCAGCTACTTGGGAGGCTGAGGCAAGAGAACCATTAAAGCTCAAAAGTTTGAGGCTGCTTGAGCTGTGACACCATAACACTCTACCGAGGGCTACATAGTTAAGACTCTGTCTCAAAAAAAAAAGTAAATAAAAATAAAAATAGAAAAACTACCCAGACATAGTGGTGTATACTTATAGTCCCAGATACTCAGGAGGCTGAGGCAAGAGGATCCCTTGAGCCCAAGAGTTTACGGTTGCTATGAGCTATGACACCACAGCACTCTGAGGGTGATAGAGTGAGACTCTGTCTCAAAAAAATAAAAAATTGGAGCAGCACCTGTGGCTTAGTGGGCAGGGCACCAGCCCCATATACCGAGGATGGTGGGTTCAAACCCAGCCCTGGCCGAACTGCAACAAAAAAATAGCTGGGCATTGTGGTGGGCGCCTGAAGTCCCAGCTACTCGGCAGGCTGAGGCAAGGGAATCTCTTAAGCCCAGGAGTTGGAGGTGAGCCGTGTGACGCCACGGCAATCTACCGTTGGGCTATAAGGTGAAACTCTGTCTCTACAAAAAAAAATTAAAAACAAAAATGCAGGGGGATGAACGGATAAATTCAGGAGAGTGGTTACTTCTAGAAGGAAGGAAATAAAATAAGAAAGAAACAGAGGGCCGGGCTCGGCGCCTGTGGCTCAACGGGCTAAGGCGCCAGCCATGTACACCTGAGCTGGTGGGTTCGAATCCAGCCCGGACCTGCCAAACAACAATGACGGGTGCAACCAAAAAATGGCCGGGCGTTGTGGCGGGCGCCTGTAGTCACAGCTACTTGGGAGGCGGAGGCAAGAGACTAGCTTAAGCCCAGGAATTGGAGGTTGCTGTGAGCCGTGATACCATAGCACTCTATCCAGGGTGACAGCTTGAGGCTCTGTCTCAAAAAAAATAAATAAATAAAAAGCTTTGCAATTTAAGGGCAATTTAACCTAATAAAAAATTTGAAAAGGCTCGGCACCTGTGGCTCAGCGGGCTAAGGCGCCAGCCATGTAAACCTGAGCTGGCGCGTTCGAATCCAGCCTGGGCCAGCCAACCAACAATGATGGCGTTAACCCAAACAAAAATAGCCAGGCGTTGTGGCGGGCGCCTGTAGTTCCAGCTACTTGGGAGGCAGAGACAGGAGACTCGCTTGAGCCCAGGAATTGGAGGCTGCTGTGAGCTGTAATGCCATGACAATCTACCCAGGACGACAGCTTGAGGCTCTGTCTCAAAAAAAAAAAAAAAAAAATTTGAAAAAACAGAAGGACTAAAACCACCTCTGAGGCTCAGCACATGTAGCACAGTGGTTAGGGCACTGGCCACATGCACCAAGGCTGGTGGGGTCGAACCCAGCTGGGGCATGCTAAACAACAATGACAACTGCAACAAAAAAACAGCCATAGGGCTACTCCTGTGGCTCAGTGAATAGGGCACCGGCCCCACATACTGAGGGTGGTGGGGTTCAAACAACCAAAAAAACATTTAGGTGTTGTGGCAGATACCTATAGTCACAAGGAAAGAGAATAGCTTAAGCCCAAGAGTCTGAGGTTGCCTTGATCTATGATGCCTTTTTAGCACTCTACCAGGGGTGACAAAGTAAGACTCTGTCTCAAAAATAAATAAAGAAAACCACCTCTGAATTACCACCCCTGCACTTTTAGTACTAGCTTCCATTATACTTCCTTTCACCCTTTTCCCTGTATTTCCTATAATAGGTTGAATGCTGGCCCACATTCCAGAATGGGTAAATATAAAAAGGGTCATTGGGCTTGGCGCCTGTGGCTCAACGGGCTAAGGTGGCAGCCATGTACACCTGAGCTGGTGGGTTCAAATCCAGCCCGGACCCGCCAAACAACGATAGCTGCAACCAAAAAAAATGGCTGGGCATTGTGGCGGGCACCTGTACTCCCAGCTACTTGGGAGGTGGAGGCAGGGGACTCGCTTGAGCCCGGGAATTGGAGGTTGCTGTGAGCTGTGATGACACAGCACTCTATCCAGGGTGACAGCTTGAGGCTCTGTTTCAAAAAGAAAAAAGAAAAAGGGTCATTGCAAATATAATTAAATTAAAGATCCTTGGGGCAGCGCCTGTGGCTCAAAGGAGTAGGATGCCAGTCCCATATGCCGGAGGTGGTGGGTTCAAACCCAGCTCCGGCCAAAAACTGCAAAAAAAAAAAAATCCTGGGACGAACTCACCCTGGATTACTGAGGTGGCCCCTAAACCTAGCAATAAGGATCCTTATTGGAGGCAGAGAATTCACTGAGAAGGGAGAAGGAGGCCAAGACTGGAGTCTGTGGCCATAAGCCAGTCAATGCCCGAGCCACCAGAAACAGGAAGAAGCAGGGAAGCATTCTCCTACTAACACCTTGATTTTACACTTCCAGCCTCCAGAACTGAGAGAGAAATAATTTCTATGGTTATAAGCCAAGGAGTTTGTGGCAATTTGTTATAATAGCTCTCTGGAAACTAGTACACTTCTCTCTCTTTTTGTATATATAGATGCAATCCTAGTAGGGTTTTGCTTTCTGTTTTTCTACTACTTTATATCATAAACCATTTTTCTAAATTATTACTTTTTAATCCTAATTTTTAACGTTTCTTCAAAGTCAGGCTTATAAGATGTTTTCAATTTGGGTTTGGGAAGGATCTGTCGAGTGCAGGTAGCTGTCCCCATGCCTTGCAAAGTTGATGCTTAATCTTGACACTTGTGAGGGCAGGTACCCAACTCCACCCTGCCGCAGTCAGAGCCACGCCTGTCCTGCCTGGGGGCTGAGGGAGGCTCCCAGGCTCCAGGGTGGTGCTGGCCTTGGAGAGCCCTGCCACTCACCCGCATATCCTGCTGCCTGGCTCTCACGTCGTCCAGCGCTCTTGATGCCCCATTGATCTGACTGTACATGACAGTTACTTTATGCCTCAGCTTGGTCTGCGGAGAAAACAGACAAGGGTGAGAGAGCTCCTCTTTAGCCCAGCCCCCACAAGCACCCAACCGCATGAACCACTCCATGAATCCACCTGATGGCTGTTTCTGCCACCCCTGAGCCTTGCCTATTTACAGCTTTTTGAAGCATTCTCATATTTACTGCCTTTCATCTTTTTAGGGGGACAGGACAGTAAGGAAGTCAAGAGTACAGGATTTGGAGCTGGACAGAACAGGGTTCAAGTCCCAATTCCCAGCTGTGCAACTGTCTCCTCACTTCAGTCTTCTTGGCCACAAAATAGATGCAACCGTTCCCATCTCACAGGGCTATTAGGAGGGTCGACTGATACAATGTAAGACCTTAGCACAGTACCCAGATCTTAGCAAGGACATACTAAATGTCGGCTTTTATTATTCTGAGTTTCTCCACTACTACGTATTTATAGCTGATGGAAGCCAGGCAAGGCGGTCAGCAGGGCGGGTAAGCTCACACAGGGACAGAACCAGATGAGACAGCTGCCTCGGTAATAGCAAGTGACATCATTTGCACCAAAACTCCCACTGCAAACCACCAGAAAAGGAGGCAAAATATTGGGAGGGGCGGTCCTGCTAAAAGACATCGGAAGAGCAAACAAAGCACAGAACAATGAAACCAAGATCCAGAAGAAGGGGACCCCGAGAACTAAGCCTGATATCAGGTACCGCTCTGTCCAGAGGCATCTGACAATTCCAGAAGAAAAGTGAGAAAGCCTTTGTCGGCCTTAGAGAGGCAGAAATGGAAGTCAGAGCAGGACTCACCTGGCCACCAAGGGCTAGGAATAAGATGAATCAGCCCACAGGTGCTGAAGGCCAGCTGAAAATGCACTCAATCCAGAATTGCTAGGCCTCTGGCCACCTCCAGAAACAAAGGCAAATTGTGCAGGAAGAAGAAGAATAGCATCCTCATATTATTCCTATACATTTTCATAATCAGTATCTCTTACCTCCCTGCTCTGCTGAAATACTGAGGCATAGAAATGGGAAGGAAAATGACCGGCGCCATCTCCTTAACAATAGCAGCCAGTGTTTATCATGTACTCACTGCGTGCCAGGCACTGTTCTAGCGCTTTACATGTATTAACTTAAAGCTAAAAACAATACTATGGGGCCGGGTGCGGTGTCTCATGCCTGTAATCCTAGCACTCTAGGAGGCCAAGGCGGGTGGATTGCTGAGCTCACAGGTTCAAGACCAGCCTCAGCAAGAGTGAGACCTTGTCTCTAAAAAAAAACAAAAAAAAAACAGCCAGGCATTGTGGCAGGCGCCTATAGTCCCAGCTACTCCGGAGGCTGAGGCAAGAGAATCACTTGCACCCAAGAATCTGAGGTTGCTGTGAGCTGTCACGGCACCAACAAAATGAGATTCTGTCGCAAAACAAAACAAATAAACAATACTATGAGGTTAGAATTACTCAGTCTTTATAGATGAGGCCAATTAAATGACTTGCCACACTGGTATTAACTGGCACAGCTAAGATCCTGGTATTAAAATTACAGACCAAGGACCAGGCATGGTCACCCTTGCCTTAATCCTAGCATGTTAGAAGGTGGAGACAAGAGGATTGCCTGAGGCCAGGAATTTGAGACCAGCCTGAGCAAGACCAAGACCCTGTGTCTACAAAAAACAAAATTTAGTTGGTCAAGGCAGTGTGCACCTGTAGTCCCAGCCCAAGAGTTTAAGGCTGCTGTGAGCTATGTATGATGAGCTGCATTCTAGCCCAGGCAACAGTGTGAAACCCTGTCTCAAAAAAAAAAAAAAAAGGGCGGCACCTGTGGCTCAAAGGAGTAGGCGCTGGCCCCATATGCCGGAGGTGGCGGGTTCAAACCCAGCCCTGGCCAAAAAATAGCGCCAAAAAAAAAAAAAAAAAGTAGATATTTGCCAAAAATTGAGCACACTGGCCATTTCTAGGAAAAACAGACTATTTCCCTTCCCCTAACTAGCTGGCTGCACACACTGTGGCCTTCCTGTCCATTTCCTGCCTCTTCCACTCTACCCATGAAATTCCAGGCTGAACCTAATCTCAAATCTGGATTTGAACAAGCCAGTGACAGTCACATGTTAGGAAGTGGAAGCAGGGACCAAGGCTGTGCTAACCCGACCTAGGTTACTGTAGCATTGCCCCTTAACCTGGCCTCTAACAGTGGCTGAGATAAGGTACAGGTCAAAGGTCGGGCCCAGACAGATGTGGCCTTGCTGGTCTGAGAGCAGGAAGAGATCTCAGAATACCTGAGGCTGCTGCCTGCTTCATTTCCAAGAGCCCTGCTCTTACCACTGCACCCTGAACCCTGTATTTTAGAAGATTTTGTCTACCATCAATCAGACACAAATGACCTCTCACCGTGAACAGGGACCCACGTGCTTCCAGACCAAAGGAAAGCAGCCTAAGGATTTTGGTAGCTACAATAATCCCTAATCAAAGGTAAAGAACTTTTTGAAATTCTGAGGACGACTTCAAAGACTAGAGACTTGGGTCCTCCACAGTGGACACTCCCAGTCCCAAGTCTGCCCCACACCAGTGGCCAAAACAAGCAAGGAATCCCAGGTTGGGGTTATGACTGGGAATGGCCTTGCCAACAGCAGTGAGCAGTAGCAGGGCTCAAAGAAGAGACCCATTAAAGGATTGGGTAAGGGGGCAAGAGAATGGCAGAGCGAGACTCCCACTCTAGCTTTGCTCAGGCTTACCATCTCCTTCGAACAGTCCTTGTTTTTCCTGACAGTGCTGTGAGAATGAAATAAAATCAGCCCATGCTTTGGGAGCTTACCCTGACAAAACAAAAGGTGGTTTGATTTCATCCTCTGCTTTCAGTTCTTATAAGGCCCTTCGGAATCCACAAGTTCTACCTTCTCACTATACTGAAGACCCAAGTCCAGGGGCCAAAACTGGTGATCAAAGTCACACAGCCGGAGTGGGGGGTCTGGGGGGGCAATAGTGTGGTGCAAGAGTGTTGGCGCTCCTTTGGCTAAGATCCAGAGATTGCAGAAACTCTACCCTGCTTCCCTCAGTCCTTTAATAACGACCCTCCCTGATCAGCAGAACTTTCCAGCCTCTGCTTACATGACCAAAGGCTACTGCTTCCACAGTTCCAAGCCTTTGGGAGTGTCTGGTGCTCTGACTCTATAGACCTGGATAAGAGACTGGTCCACGGGGAGAAACTGGAAACTGGAATCAGACCAAGCTGGGTCCCCATTATCAGCTTGGCCACTTACTGCATTAGCTCAGGCTAACTTCTCTGGACCTCAGTATCCTCAATAATATCTACCTCTTGGGTGCTGCTAGGATCTAATGAAGGAAAAGGAGATAACCCCCCAGGGTTCATATTTGACATTCAAAACCCTCTATTAAGGCTCGGCGCCTGTGGCTCAAACGGCTAAGGAGCCAGCCACATACACCTGAGCTGGCGGGTTCAAATCCAGCCCAGCCCACCAAACAACAATGACTGCTGCAACAAAAAAAATGGCTGGGTGTTGTGGCGGGTGCCTGTGGTCCCAGCTACTTGGGAGGCAGAGGCAGGAGAATCGCTTGAGGAGTTGGAGGTTGCTGTGAGCTGTAATGCCACAGCACTCTACCCAGGGGGACGGCTTGAGGCTCTGTCTCAAAAAAAAAAAAAACCCTCTACTAAATACCATCAGACAAGGACAGGTTTAAGGCAAGCAACTTCCCCTGTGTCTTCAGTTGTCCCTTCTGTAAAATGAGTGGGGGAAGGGGGGAATAAGGGGTGGAAGGTGGATGATGGGAGAGGGCTACATGATCCCAGGATCTCAGGCCCAGCAAGGCCATCTCCCCAAGGAATCCAGGGTATGGCAGAGATAGCCACCGTGCGGGCGGCGCCTATGGCTCAGTGAGTAGGGCGCCGGCCCCATAGACCGAGGGTGGCGGGTTCAAACCCGACCTGGACCAAACTGCAACAAAAAAATAGCCAGGCGCTGCAGTGGGCAACTATTATCCCAGCTACTCGGGAGGAGGAGGCAAGAGAATCGCCGAATCGCCTAAGCCCCAGAGCTGGAAGTTGCTGAGCGCTGTGATGCCACAGCACTATACCGAGGGCGACAAAAGTGAGACTTTGTCTCTTAAAAAAAGAGAGAGAGAGAGAGATAGCCTCAGGGGTCACTCCTACCTCCAGGTCAGTGCTGGCCTGGCTCAGGGACACGGGCGAGCAGGCTTTGTGCTCAACCAGGCATATGTGGCAGATGCACACGCTGTGCTCTGGGCAGAAAAACTCCCGCAGCCGGTTGTGCTGGGGGCATTTGCGGCGCAGCAGGTCTGCAACCGGCGGCTGCAGCAGGTGGTCCTGGAAGGCGGGGCTGTCCAGGTGCGGCCGCAGGTGCTCCTGGCAGAAGGAGGCCATGCACACCAAGCATGTCTTCACCGCGGGCTCCTTCAGGCAGTGGTCGCAAGCCACCCGCACGCCGGAGCTGGGGGCCGCGGCGCGGGAAGGCGGCGTCCAGTCGTCGACGGACGCGTCCCGCGCCAGCTCGGCCTGCAGGAACTGCTCCACCACCGCGCACAGCACCGTGTTCTTGCGGAGCTGCGGCCGCGTCTGGAAGACGGTGCGGCAATGCGGGCACAGGTATGGCCCGCTCGAGACGGCCCACGTCTCGTTCAGGCACGACCCGCAGAAGTTGTGGCCACACGGGGTGGTGACCGGCTCCTTGAAGGGCTCCAGGCAGATGGAGCACGACAGCTCGTCGGCCAAGGGGTACAGCTCCGCCATGGCGCTCCTGAGGCGACGAGACGGGACGCGCTGGAAGTGTGACAGCGACTGCCGCCGAAGCCCCTAGGCCGCCGAGGAAACGAAACCGAGCGGCGGAGGGCGGGCCCCGCGGTTCCAGGAAGTCACGTGGGGGCGGTGGGACGGCGCGGAGGGGGACTCGTCCTCGCGACCTCCGGGAACCTTCCGCGGCCACTGTGCGGACCAGGGAACCGACGCGTTCGGTGCAAACCTCGGACCCGGGTCAGAGCCCGTGTCCACTCGGGCTTCCGCACAAACGCGCCAGGAGCGGGTCCTCTCCAGAACTCGCGCGAGGCTGTAGATAGAAGGATGTCCCCACCGTCCCGCTAGCCCGACAGCCCCTTAAAGAAATAACAACTCACACCTGTAATCCGAGACCCTGGCTCTACTGAAAATAGGAAAACTAGCCAGGCGTTGTGGCGGGCGCCTATAGTCCCCGCTACTCCGGAGGCTGAGGCTAGAGGATTGTTGGAGCCCAGGAGTTTGAGGTTGCTGTGAGCTATGGTGCCACCATACTTCAGTTGGGGCAACAAAGTGAGACTCTGGCGAAAAAACAAACTAAAACTGTAGGAACTGTTAAACGACAAGGCTATTTATTTATTATTTTTATTTTTTTTGTTTTATTGTTGGGGATTCATTGAGGGTACAAGAAACCAAGTTACGCTGATTGCATTGTTTAGGTAAAGTCCCTCTTACAATCCTGTTTTGCCCCCAAAAGGTGTGGCACACACCAAGACCCCCACCCGCTTCGCTCCTTCCCTCTCTGCTCTTCCTTTCCCCACCCCTCCCTCCTTCTTTCTGCTCTCCCCTTCTCCCACCCCCACTGTGTCATTGTCATTAATTCTCTTCATATCAAAATTGAGTACATGGGATTCATACTATTTATTTTTTTTAACCTTCCTCTTAACTTTCTTGCCTCATCCTGACATTTCAGCACCTTGTCCCTGAGACTAGAACCCACACTCTGGACTTAAAGTTGATTTCCTTCCATCCACCAATATAAAATGCTTTTCTTTTTTTTGTTGTTATTTTGCTGTTTCTTCTTTCCTGAAATTTGGAGACAACCGGCTTAACAAAGGCTTTCTCTTGGGTGGCACCTGTGGCTCAAGGAGTGCCAGCTCCATATACTGGAGGTGGCAGGTTCAAATCCAGCCCCGGCCAAAAACTGCAAAAAAAAAAAATTAATTAAAAAAAAAATTTCTCTCTCTCTCTCTCTCTCTCTGTCCCTCCACACACACATACTGGAACTTTGGAATGTAAACATTTTTCTCAAAATTATTGAGACTTATTTCTTTTTTTTTATTTTTGACACATTTTATTCAGATAACAGTCTGATCGCACATGGTCCACTCAAATAATAAGTCAAATGTCATCAGATGTTAAAGCTGGGTCTTCAAACATTATAGCCAATGATGGCCACGCTTGCCCATGATCTCCCGGACATAAAACTACATCTACACCTCAGTGGCCACCAAACCATTCAGCAAGGCTTCCTCAACTGTGAGCTGTTTGAATAGCTGTGAGCTATTGACTTTTTTTTTTTTCAGGTTCTGAAAAGCTCTAGGGATCTCAACTGGGGTTGGAGGAACCAATTCAACCTTGGCATGCTACCCAAATATGTCCAGTTGAGGCTTCAAAGAAGTCACAGCAGCATTCACCAGCGCTTCAAATAAGTCACAGCAGCATTCACCAGCTCCGGGGCCTTCCTTCTCTGCAAGGTTACAAACAAATTGAGCCATGGTTCTAGGATCACTTATTTCCTTTCATTTTTTCTTTGGCTCTGTTTATCTTCCCTCTGACCTAACTGCAGGAAACATAGTGGATGAGAGACTAGAAGTGTTCAAGAGAGGGGATGATATGGTAGCAAAGTGAAGGATAATGTTTGGGGAAGAGTTAATTGGAGTTTGTATCTACTGTGTGCTACATAAATCACATATGCTATCTTTTATAATCCTTATAAACCTTGCAAGTCAGTCATTTCTTTTTTTTTTTTTGAGACAGTGTCACTTGTCCCCTTCTGTAGAGTTCGGTGGTATCACAGCTCACAGCAACCTCAAACTCTCAAATGACTCCATTGCCTCGGCCTCCTGAGTAGCTTGGACTATAGGTGCCCCCCACAACACCTGGCTATCTTTAGAGACAAAGTCTCACTCTGGCTCAGGCTGGTCTCGAACCTATGAGCTCAGGCAATCTACCCGCCTGGGCCTCCCAGAGTGCTAGGATTACAGGCATGAGCCATTGTGCAAGCCACAAGTCAGTCATTTTTTTATAGATGAGAGTCACAACTTACATAAAGCAAGACAGATTCCAGCTCAGAACTGCTGGCCTGTACATATGTTGTCATTCCTGGTTCTCCTAATTCTTATCCTCCAGGCTTCTATTCTCCCAAGACCGTTTACCTCCTTTGTTCTCTTGCACATTTTGTTGTTGTTCGAGTGGAGAGGAAGAGGATGGAAGGATGTGGGGGTAGGAAATGAGCCTTATGCACAGTGTCTCAAAATCATCGCATATGACAAATGAGAAAATGGAGGCTTAGAGAACTAAATAACTTGCCTAAGACTGTGGGTGTTGGGCCCCAGCCTGATTTCAGAAGCGAAGGGTTTCCTACCATGAAATACTGCCTCCCAAGGGAGGAGGAGAGCCGTTTCCAGGAAGCGCGCGCTGTGAAATCCCCCCTGGCCTATTTGTCATGGGTAGGGTGGCCTGGTGACTCATGCTAGAATGTGGAATTTGCTTCCCCAGCTGAGAGGTTGAAGGAGAGCTAATGGTTAGACAGTGAGGATGACTAGAAGGGCCATAGTTTGTCAAATTCCATGCAGAGGATATCTACTGCGGGAACAGACTGAGCACCACAGGAACTGAGTGTGAGTCAAATCTAGGTCTGCCTCCTAATGCTGGGGACAGACAAGAATTTAAGCAATGAAGGGGAATACGGGGAGAGGCCAGTTCCTGCTAGGGGTATGGATTCCTCATCTGCAAGTCAGGAAGCTGGAGGATACCTTCTTCATGGGGTGCTGTGGAGACAGAATGAAGCTCACGCAAAGCCCACTGGTAGAAGCAGGACTTAGGCACTGTGAATGTTAATCCTTGTAGTGGGCTTTATGGAGGCCCAGGGACTGTCCCTGGGCGGTGTTTATGAACAGTGACCTGAGTAGAACAAAGTCCTTAAGTCAAATATGACCCAGATGGTCATAAAGGAGCTATGTGGCCCCCGTCTGATACTGCACATGGCTGACTGTCTTAATCAGATTCCTACCCTGCATCTGTAGGTTGAGAAAACTAGGTGGAGTAATAAACCTTACTTGTCTGCAAATATAATTTGCCTATTATTTCCATCAATGCCATTTCATAGAATTTAAGGTCAGATCGTGGGTGTGGTACTGGCACCCAGTGTTCTAGTCCTCAATCTCTTATGAAGACATCCGCTTCTGTTTTCATCTAAAAGATAGCCAAGAAGTCGAAGAGACCTGAGATCATACAGCTGGCTAGAGACACAGATGGTTCTGGGATCCAGACCTCTTGACTTTTACATTCTCCCTGTATGGGAAAGACAGTTGTGCCCTTGCCCCTCACACCTTGAAATTAAAAAACAAGCAAATGGCCCGGCACCCATAGCACAGTGGTTATGGCGCCAGCCACATGCACCGAGGCTGACAGCCCAGGCCAGCTAAAATAATAATGACCACTGCAACAAAATATAGCCAGACACTGTGGCAGGTACCTATAGTCTCAGCTACTTGGGAGGCTGAGGCAAGAGAATGGCTTAAGCCCAGGAGTTAGAGGTTGCTGTGAGCTGTGATGCCACAGCACTCTACTGAGGGTGACATAGTGAGACTCCATCTAAACAAACAAACAAGCAAATACACCAAAAAAGTATTCTTTTTTCTTTCAAGACACAGTCTCATTTTGTCACCAGGGCAAGAGTGCAGCGGCACTGCAAGCTCACACTCCTGGGCCCCTGCAATCCTCCTGCCTAAGCCTTCCAAGAGGTTGGAGCTAGGGCATGCACCACCATGCCCAACTAATTCTTCTCACTTGAAGACAGAGAATCTCACTTGAGTTCAAACTTATCGTGAACTGCGTTGGCCTCCCAAAGTGCACAGATTATAGGTATGAGCCAATTCTCCTGGGCTGGTCCTGGGCTTTTCTTTTGGGCAAGAGTTTTGACTACTCAGTCAATCTTCTTAAGTCTATTCAGATTCTCTATTTCTTCTTAAGTTTTTTTTGTTTGGGGGGTTTTTTTTGAAACAGAGTATCTCTTTGTCACCCTTGGTCACAACTCACAGCAACCTCCAGCTCCTGGGCTTAGGCGATTCTCTTGCTTCAGCCTCCCAAGTAGCTGGCGCTTGCGACAATGCCCGGCTATTTTTGTTGTTGTTGCAGTTTGGCTGGGGCCAGGTTTGAACCCTCCATCTTGGGTATATGGGATGGCGCCCTACTCACTGAGCCACAGGTGCCACCCTGTTCTTAAGTTTTGTTAGTTAAATTTCTAGGAATGTCACCATTTAATCTAGGTTATCTAATTTACTAGGGATGCAATTATTCATAATATTCCTTTATAATTCTTTTTATTTCTGTAAGGTCAGTAGTAATAGCCTCACTTTTGGTTCTGATTTTAGTTCATTGGAATGCTCTTTTTTATTATTTTTCTATCTAGCTAAAGTATTGGCAATTCTGTTGATCTTTTCTAAGAACCAACTTATGGTCACTATTGAGTTTATTTTTCTTGTATCTGTTTCCTTACTTTCCACTCTAATCTTTATAATTTCCTTCCTTTTGCTCCCTTGAATTTTGTTGTCTCCTCTTTTTCTACCTTTCATTAGATTGGGAAAGTTTTTTTCTACTCCTCATTTATAGAGTGTTTCCAACATGAAAAGGTATGAGATTTTGTCAACAAAGTTGATTTGAGGTTATTGATTTGAGATCTTTCTCCTTTTTTTTAATATAGGCATTTATAGTGATATTTCCCTCTACATAAGTTTTTGGCTATATTCCTGGAGTTTTTTGAGACAGAGTTTCACTGTATCGCCTTCGGTAGAGTGCTGCAGTGTCACAGCTCACAGCAACCTCCAGCTCTTGGGCTTAGGTGATTCTCTTGCCTCAGCCTCCCAAGTAGCTGGGACTACAGGTGCCTGCCACAATGCTCAGCTATTTTTTTGTTGTTGTTGCAGTTTGGCTGGGGCTGAGTTAGAACCCGCCACCCTCAGTATATGGGCACCCTACCCACTGAGCCACAGGCATTGCCCAAGGAATTTTGATGTAGTATGTGTTTATGGTATTCATTTCAAAGTATTTTCTAATTTCTCTTGTGACTTTTATTTTTACCCACTGGCTATTTAGTAGTATATTGTTTAAGTTCTACATTTTTTTTTTTTTTAGAGACAGAGTCTCACTTTGTTGCCCTGGGTAGAGTGCTGTGGCGTCACAGCTCAGGGCTTAAGTGAGTCTCTTGCCTCAGCCTCCCAAGTAGCTGAGACTACAGGTGCCCACCGCCCACCGCAATGCCTGGCTACATTTTTGTAGCAATTTGGTCGGGGCTGGGTTCGAACCTGACACTCTCAGTATATGGGGCTGGTGCCCTACTCACTGAGCCACAGGCACCACCCCCACATATTTTTTAATTCGTGTATTTATCATTGTTTGGTCTAGGGATTATAATAGGCGTTTTTTTTTTTTTTTTTTTTTTGAGACAGAGCCTCATTTTGTCACCCTCAGTAGAGTCCCATGGCATCATACTTCAAACTCCTTTTTTTTTGAGACAGAGTCTCACTATGTCACCCTCGGTAGAGTGTCACAGTGTCACAGCTCACAGCAACCTCAAACCCTAAGCCCAAGCAATTCTCCTGCCCAGCCTCCTGAGTAGCTGGGACTAAGGCGCCCATCGCCAACACCCAACTATGTTTTGGTTGTAGTTGGCCTGGGCTGGATTCAAATCCGCCAGCTCCAGTGTATGTGGCTGACGCCCTAGCCACTGAGCTACAAGGGCTGAGCCACAATAGGCATCCTTAACTTATTGTTTCATTCTACTATCCTCTATTCTTTACCATTTGTGATAAGTCAGCTGTGATTTGTATTCGGTGTTCTCCTGCGTGTGTAATTGATCTTGTTTCCTCTGGTGGCTTGGAGATCATCTCTTTAACTTTGGTTTCAGCATTTTAACCATAATGTGCCTGTTATTTTCTTTGTATTTATCAATTTCTATAAATTTCTCAATTTATTTGAGATTTGATGAGATTCTTGGATTTATAACGACACATGTATTTTTCTCCAAATTTGGATATTTTGGCTCGGCACCAGTAACTCAGCAGCTGGGGCACCAGCCACATATACTGGGGTCTGGGCTGGGCCAGCTAAACAACAATGATAACTGCAACAAAAGAAGAGCCAAGTGTTGTGGCAGGTGCCTGTAATCCCAGCGACTTGAGAGGCCGAGGCAAGAGAATAGCTTAATCCCAAGAGTTTGAGGTTGCAGTGAACTGTGATGCCACAGCACTCTGCTGAGGGTGACATAGGAAGACTCTGTCTCGAAAAAACAAAACAGGGCGCCTGTGGCTCAACAGGCTAAGGTGCCAGCCCCGTACACCTGAGCTGGTGGGATTGAATCCAGCCTGGGCCCACCAAAGAACAATGATGGCTGCAACCAAGAAATGGCCGGGCGTTGTGGCGGGCGTCTGTAGTCCCAGCTACTTGGGAGGCAGAGGCAGGAGACTCACTTGGGCCCAGGAATTGGAGGTTGCTGTGAGCTCTGATGCCTCAGCACTCTATTCAGGGTGACAGCTTGAGGCTCTGTCTCAAAAACAAACAAACAAACAAACAAAATAAAACAATGAGATGCCACTTACTAGAATAACCAAATCCAGAACACTGACAACAACAAAAACTGGCAGGGATGTTAACAACAGGAACACGTACATCGTTGGTAAGGATACAAAACAGTACAGCAACTCTGGAAACAGCTTGGCAGTTTCTTAAAAAATTAAACATACTTTTATCACACTCCTTGGTGTTTATCCCAGTGAAATGAAAACTTATGTCAACACAAAATCTGCACATGTATTTTTACAGCAGCTTTATTCATAATTGCTGAAACAAGTAACCTGTTGTAAATTACGGCCTTGGAGCGATGATGTGTCAGCCAACGTGTCCCGCAGTCAGTGAGTGGGTAAGCCACCCTACATGCAGACAACGGAATGTTAATCAGCACCAAAAAGAATTGAACTGCCATGTCATGAAAAGACAGGGAAGAACTCTGTGAAAGAAGTCAATCTGAGGCTGGTCCCAAAGCGAAGAGTTGTCTCAGTTGTTCAATCACAGATCGAACTCCTTGTTTTACTCTTTCTCCCCTTCTCACTACTGCACTTGATTTGTGTGCATAAAAAAATAAAAGGCCAGGGGCAGTGGCTCACGCCTGTAGTCTCAACACTTTGGAAGCCCAACACTCAGTCATGACTTTTCTTCTTGAATGTTAGTGATCTGGAATTTCTTTAATAAGCCTCTTTTGAGTCTGATTAGAGGCTCAAGAGCAGACCAACACTTTCCAGACATCTGCTGTGTGCTAGGGTCTAGCCTAGCAGGATTCTGACTTCTGGCTGTGAGTCTGAGGACAGGTTAGGCTGGTGCTACAAGGGAAGACGCTTAACCCATATCAGCCAGCTCAGATGTGACCCAACTCTGATTTCAAAACGCATTATCTTTTCATTATGTCAGTAATTCTCCAAGCGTGATCCAAGAACTCCTGCCTTCAAGACCATTTTAGGGATCTGCAAATTCGAGGCTAATAAGATGGTTTTTGTCTTTTCACTGCATTGATGGTGGGAGAGCAATAAGCAACGAAGTATTGCACTTCACGGATCTTCTTGGAGCCAGTGGCACTGCTGGGTCACCCACTCACAGTAGTGGGAAGAAAGTCAGGTAAGGAGTAAGAATTATTGTTACTAACTCTTGACCCTTAAATACATACCTCTTAAGTACACCTACAGCATTTCTGCCGCATTCTATAATAAAAGGTTGCGTCAGAGGCCAGGCACGGTGGCTCATGCCTGTAACCACAGCACTCTTGGGAGGCAGAGGTGGGTGGATCGCCCGAGCCAGAGCAAGAGCAAGACCTCATGGTTAAAAACAGTCAGGCGTCATGGTGGGCACCTGGAGTCCCGGCTACTCAGGAGGCCGAGGCAAGAGAATCACTGGAGCCCAAGAGTTTGAGGTTGCTGTGAGCTGTGACGCTGTGGCACTCTACCGAGGGTGACAAAATGAGACTCTGTTTCAAAAATAAAGAAATAGGGCTCAGCGCCTGTGGCTCAGCGGGCTAAGGCGCCAACCATGTACACCTGAGCTGGTGGGTTCGAATCCAGCCCGGGCCCGCCAAACAATAATGACGGCTGCAACCAAAAAATGGCCAGGCGTTGTGGTGGGTGCCTGTAATCCCAGATACTTGGGAGGCAGAGGCAGGAGACTTGCTTGAGCCCAGGAATTGGAGTTTGCTGTGAGCTGTGATGCCACAGCTCTCTATCCAGGGTGACAGCTTGAGGCTCTGTCTCAAAAAATAAATAAATAAATAAATAAGTAAAAACAGCTGTGTCAAAGAAAATCACTCATAGAATTGTTTGATCCGTGAGCCAAACCTGCCGCCGTTTTCATGGCACACCATTTTTACTTGAAATAATTATGGAAAGAAAACTTCTGGTCATTCCGACTTGGGCACTGGCTTGTTTTTGTTTTTTTGTATGTTTTTTCTTTTTTAGTAGAGTGCTATGGCATCAGAGTTCACAGCAACCTTCACCTCTTGGGCTCAGGAGATCCTCTTGCCTCAGTTTTTTCCCCTATTTTTAGTAGAAATGGGGGTCTCCCTTGTTGCTCAGGCTGGTCTCGAACTCGTGAGCTCAAGTAATCCACCCTCCTCACCCCACGTTTTCTTCACAGTAAACAAAATGAGCTTCTCACATCAAGAACGACTGACAGTGTTTGTTGCCAATGAAAAAATGTGAGCTTTCAAGCAAAAACTAGAATCGTAGAAAACTTGTATCTGCCGTGGTAACTGATGTCTTCCCAGTGCATAAAGACTTTCCCGGTGAGATCAGATATTTGGCAATATTTACAAATGTAATTTTTAAATGTCGCCGAATGAAACCTACCAACGTTTGGGAGAAGGCAAATCTCCAGCGAGCTCTGCTGGTGCATGGTACTTCTCAGGTCTTCAGTGGGGGGCGGGGTTGGGGGCTCTTCCTCAGTACACCCAGTCCCAGCAGTAGCACCTGCTCCTCAGGCCGGCTATTCCTATATTCTTTGAATTTCTTTATTTCTCCCTAGCTAGTTCTTCGTTACTTCAATCCCTGTGAGAGTGAGTCATTCTTTGGGGGGGGGAGGAGTTAGTCATTATTCTATTAAACTTTTCCTGTTGAATTATTATGTGACTTCTCTCTCCTGACTGGGCCTAGACTGATAGAACAGGTCTTGCAAGCAAAACCCATGAACAGTCAACTAGAAAGAAAAACACACCAGTGCAGTTGTTGCAGTAAACGGAAGGGCGCAAAGGACAGGGCAGGTGCATGTTCTTGCTGGTCCTGGTTTGTGAACAACAAGAGGGGATGAACTTGACTCGGGAAGAGGAATGTGTGGATTTAAGGGAAAAGTCTGCAACAGATGCTTTTACGTATAAAGAAGTGGACCAGTGCTTTCTGAGTTTTTGTGACCTCATCCCTTTAGGACAGCTGAAGGAGGAGGGAGTCAATCACCCAACCAATCTAGGTTTAAAAGTAGCTCAAAAAAAGTTAAGAGGCAATTAAATTACATCATGGTGTCCAAGATGAGGACAGAAAAGCTGTGACAGTGATATGGTTGGAGCAGGAGAGCTTCAGGGTTTCATAAGAACGGACTCATGGGATCCAGTGGGACATGACTATTCACATCAGGGTCAGTCTTTTTATACTGAGTTCAAGCAGCTGGGAACTTAACAGTGAGCAGGGCTCAGTGGTGGCTCACACCTGTAATCCTAGCACTTTGGGAGGCTGAAGCTGGAGAATCCCTTGAGCCTGAAGTTGGAGACCAGCCTGGGCAACATTGTGAGACTCCCATCTCTATAAAAACAAAAAAATTAGTCGGGCATAGTAGTGCACACCTGTAATCCCAGCTACTTAGGAGGCTGAGGCAGAAGATTTGCCTAAGCCCAGGAGTTTGGGGTTGCTGTGAGCTAGGCTGACACCACAGCACTGTAGCCTAGGCAACAGAGAGACTCTGTCTCAAAACAAAACAAAAAAGCAGTGAACAGACAATCTGAAATAGACAAAACTGAGTCATGGGGGCCCGAAAGGTAATAAACCAGATAAGGTAATAAGGTCACATGCCCTAGAGCAATGGTAGCAGAGAAGGAAATGTGTGAATGCTTATGCTCAAGGCCCAGACAGAGCCACTCCAGGGAGCCACCCAACAGCCCACTCATGTTTCAGAATACTGCTCTGAAGTTATACTAGGCAATCCCACTGCTGGCTGGTTGCTCGGTCTCTGGCAAGTTATTCAGCTATGGCTTGAGAGAGGTTAGAGTTACTACTTTAAATCCACAGAATTATCCTATAATAAAAAGAGCTGGTATTTGAGTATTTCCTATTTACCTCATGTGTAAGAGTGTTTCTGGACCAGCAGTCCAGGAGCAGTGAGGCACAGATTTAGTCTCTGGCATGTACTTCTTGCTCAGCACCTGCAATTTCATCTCCTCTCTTCTCTCTTACTCTGGGTAAATAGTTACTTTAGAGCTTTCTAAGTCTGAGTACAATATAACAAGTACATCCCTGATTTCAAGCAGTAAAAAATACACTTACATTTAAAGGGTGATCCAGTATGCACATGGATATATACAAATGAAATAAAGGTGTCATAAAGCAAACTTAAATTCACTAACTGTGACGTACTTTTTGTTTCGATTCTATTGTTGTTTTCTTTTTTAAAACACAGGTCATGGCCCTCTAAATTGATTTCATAACAGTTCTAGTAGACTGTATTCATACTCTTTAAAAAAAACCATTGTAGAGGAAAAAGGTGACTCATAAACTGATTTTAATCTGAAGAAAACATGCTCTGAGCTCAACAATTCCCTTTGGTTCAGTCAACATTTACTAGTTATCTTAATTTGTTTTTCAAATCCTGGAAAGGAAGTGTGCTACACAGGGCCATGATCCCACCATCTTCATTAATTTCACTCTTTCTGGGTAATACTTCTTATTACAAATACATAAATCTTTATTATTATTATATATTTTTTTAGAGACAGAGTCTCACTTTGTCGCCCTCAGTGTGGCGTCACAGTTGACAGCAACCTCCAGCTCTTGGACTCAGGCGATTCTCTTGCCTCAGCATCCTGAGTAGCTGGGACTACAGGGACCGCTACAACGCCCGGCTATTTTTCTGTTGTTGTTGCAGTTTGGCTGGGGCCAGGTTCGAACTTGCCACCCTCAGTATATGGGGCCGGCGCCCTACTCACTGAGCCACAGGCGTCGCCCTGTAAATCCATATTTTGATACACCTTCATGTCATATAAATTAAAACTGGGTGATATCTTCATTGGTCCAATGGCTCCCAGAACTGATGAACTCCACTGGCCCAAGCGCTGCAACACCGGACTCTTCAGACAAAGCAAACCTTCCTGTTACAGAAGATCACAATTTCTCTCATCTACAACAGGATGCCGACCTACAACACTCAACTAAACAAGATGACTCAGTATGGACGTTTAGTTCAATAAGGTTTTATTTAAAAATTTGCAAAGCTGAAGGAGGGATATGATCTTTTGTTAAAAGAAAGCAATTTTCACAGTTTATATTTAGCCATTTTAGCTTCGTATCGAATAATAACAGAAAAAGAAGTTTCTGTTCAAGATCCTAACTCCAGCATCCTCAGCCAGGTGCTCTGCGTCATGTACAGGATGACACATTCCCTGGGCTGAAGCTCACAGCAAATCCTCTCACCACGTGGAACACCAGGTCTTATTTTCTTATTTTCTTACTTTCGTTCACACAAGGTCTTATTTTCACTGCTCTACACAGGGCCCTGAGAATCCTTAAATTTTAAAGTTAGGAAAAATGTGAAAGGATTCCTTAACTCATTGCTCACAACAAATCCAACTACCTGTTTAACTCTTAACAACTGCCAAGTATAAAATACTTGAAATTTCTAAGATGTTCCATTTAACAGAACTCTAATGTTAAAAAATTGGGTCAAGTAACACACTTTCATGTTGTAAAATGTTACTTAATAAAACTTATTGAGACAAGATATGCAGCACGCTCTTGTACTTGGTATTACAAACTGCCACTGACGATCGCTACTTGATGGTCAAAAATGTAAAAAAAGAGAAGAAACTATATATGTTGGTATCTAACAACACCTGCAGGGAATGTCATGTCTTAAATTTTTGAAACTGAAATTAAACCTGAAAAAAAGTCTATAAAACCAATACCCATGTCATTTAAAATGATGAGGTAGATTTTTCTATGTAGTAAAGTGAAGATAACAAAACCATACAACTTTTAAATCCTCTTTTTTTAAAAAAAAAAAAAGGTAAGGTTATAGTCACTTTCATAAACAAAACATTTATATAAACTATGAGATGGAGAGCTCATATTCAGGCAAGTTCTATGTTTTACTTGGAGATTCAATAATCAGCCTTGGATCAATCAACTCTCTCCAGAAAACAGTGATCTGAGGAAAAATACAAAATATTCAGTTTAGGTACTTCATTTTGAGGTTATACAGATTTTTAGTAAGTTAAAACTTCAGTCAAGTAAATTCCATTTGCGCTGAATGGTTGAAGAGCTGGAATGATTGAGTGCCAATACATTGGATATAAGAACTCATTCACCTAGAATGCAGCTGAATTTTACATTCAACATATTTCCTCTTTCTTGGATTCAGAGCAGGAGATGCAGGGATTGGGGGAAGGAGAAGCTGGTTATTAGGTGGTCAGGATTTACCCCGTGGACAGGTGGCCCAAAGACTCCTTGGGAAGCAAACGAGGCCCAGATGGGTATCACTAGGCTGTTGATGCCCTTTTTTGCAGCTGTATACCTCTTATCCCATGCTGCCTAAAAACAGAACTACAGCTTACCAAGATAAAGCAAACACTGACGACTATGGATGAATAATGAGGGCCATCTAGTGTCAAAAAATGTAATTACAGACTTTTATTTTTTTATTTTTTTATTTATTTTTGAGACAGAGCCTCAAGCTGTCACCCTGGTTAGAGTGCTGTGGCATTACAGCTCACAGCAACCTCCAATTCCTGGGCTCAAGCGAGTCTCTTGCCTCTGCCTCCCAAGTAGCTGGGACTACAGGCGCCCACCACAAC
>CAUYON010210290.1:0-23379 GCA_963573935.1 Arctocebus calabarensis | reverse complement strand
AGTTAATACTTTGCATGAAATATCTTACCTTACAACAGTGAAATTGCTTTCTCTTTTGTCTTCTGATTTTTTTTTGAGGTGAAATTTAAGTTTTTGTGTGAGTAGTACTATTATACCTATCTTGAGTGTCTTGCTTGTACTACATCACATCATACCTTTGTTTAATTCTTAAAAACTGTTCACTTGCTAAAAAAAAAGAAAAGTGCTTCCAGTCATCCATGTCTGGATGGCCCCAGTGCTGAAAATGGTAATTCTCCAAGGGACATGCTTTTGGGTCATGCTGAATTAGAAGAGGGAAAAGGGCATCATCGGGGGCACCAGCAGGGTCCCAGGTGCACTGTCTTCAGTCATGTCATTTAATTTACTTTAATCCTCACAATAGAAAGAGGAAATTGCCATTCTCTTCATTTTGCAGTGGAGGAAACATGGGTTCAGAGAACCTGAACTTGCCCATGTCTCCAAACATAACTACTGGTTAGAGAGGGGACCCAGGCCCATGACTGTGGGGCCCCAAAGCCACATCTTCTTTCCAGAGTGTCACTATATCCCCTCTGTCACCTTGCTGTGAATTACACTCTCCCTCTTTTTTCTTTGTTTTTAATAAGTTTATGCTGGTGAGCACAGATGCACACTTATTGCCTGTGACACGTGTATTTCCCCACACTGGAAGTTTTAGTGATTTTCTACTTTTTGTAACTATTTCAAAACAAAAGGGGTAAACTTTATTTTGTCAAATGGGCCAAAAAGTTGTCCATAATTATAATTTTAAAATGTATTATGAACATAAAGGATCAAGTGCTGAAAAGGTGTCTCCCTTTAGCGTCTGCAGAGAGGACTCATTCACCGAAAATTTTACCCATGGGAATATCATGGTTTTCAGGAATGAGGGCAACAGGGCAAAACAGCATCAAGTTGCTCACAGCACCCTTGTTCATTCCACAGCACCAAAACCAATAAGCCATTCGATGCCTTCGGTCAACTTACCGTTTGGAGGCAGGACAACGATGAAATCCGTAGTGTGCAAAATGAACCCCATGACTGACGCGGCTTCCTGTGGTTCTGAGGTTAAGAAGTGGTGGACCCGGCAGCTGACTGTGGAGAGTGATGAAAGTGGAGATGACCTTCTGGATATTTAGGTGTAAATCAATGTAGGTGGAAATCTCATGGTGAAAGCTTTCTGGTCTTTTCCTTGATCATCCAGTGAGACATCTGTGATTGATAACTTACTTCCAACTTGTCTCGAGGATTTTTTGGTTTTTGTCCTGCCACAGGAAGGCATAAACTGTGTGTATAATGGGTAGTATCATTGCTGAAGATAATTTCTATAATGACAGTATTGATAGTATTAGAAACTATACTGACAAATGTAGATCATTCAACAGTTCATCCATGCTGTGTAAACTAACATGTATATTTATACGTGCCCTTAGGCATTACGATCACCCCCCAAAAGAGTGCTAAGCCGAAAGTGGCTGATATTTATGGTACAGGGGTCATAGCTTTAGTTCCCATTTTCCCCATTTCCACTAGAAATACTTCTTTTGGGAGAATTTATTATTTATGATTGATCTGAAAAGGTCAGCACTGAGCTTATGCTAAAATGATAGTGGTTTTACAAACTACAGACTCTGAATTTTAAAAAGTATATTCCTGGTCTCATCTTTTTTAACGTACCCAAGATATTTGGAGATCAGAACAAGTTGATTCCTGTCCTCAGTTACCCTAATGAAACTATTGCCAGACTCCAAGAAAAGTATGAGTGCAGATATCCATAAAAAATAGGCCTAGGATGTTTACTGGTTTATTAAAAAACCCTGTAGATTAACTGAGAGACATGTCTGTGCAAAACCATTAAGTTTCTTATAATAATTGAGTTCGGCAAAAACAGTAAAACTATATAACTCAACTCACTTAAAAAAAAAAAAAACAAACCTTGGCCCGTATGATGTTGTCATTGACTTCATTTCTTCCCCCAGGTGTGTCCTTTTTGCTATAAATTAGCAGAGACATTATGAATTGATCCCAATAATCTGTTGCTATGTTAGAGTGAAATGACTCTTTTGTTACCAGAATCTTCTATGGAAATAATGGTGCCCCATAAAGTCTTGCTCTGAACTCAGTTTCCCACATCTTAATTGTATTTTTTTCACGCATCAGTGGTCCGTCCATGTCCTCCGGGAAAATTACAAATGCAAAATGATTACAAGGTAGTATTGGACCAGCTGTGCTGGGCCAGCCAGGCAGAAATGGATTTGGGCTTGTATATTATAGTTTGGCAATTGCTGTTTAGATTTTTCTTTAATGGACTATTATTTCAGAATCTTTTGACACCCTCTCCCCCAGATTGCTTTATGATCTCTTTTTCTCTCTTTAGTATTCTTCAAATAGCCAAATAGCACATTCCTTCTGTCTCACAAATGTGACATTGCAGTGAGAGTCTGTGGTTTATAAGATTTATCGTAACTATGGAGACAATGGGCAACAAGAGTCAGTGCGGCTGAAAGGATTTGATTTGGTGTTCATTTGGACTTTATTTTTTGTACATAAAAAATAAATATTGGATTTGTAAAAGAATTTACACTGAATTGATGATCACTCTTAAACTTTTTCCTGCTAGGTGTCAGGAGTGGAGAGAGGACACAGTGGCTGGCACTTTGCAAACCCCGTATTGAATATTCAGTCCATAATAATTTGGCAAAAAGCTCCATCCCTGATACTCCTTTCGGCTCAATGCCCTGAGCCAGAATGTTCCTTTTTCCTTTGTGCTGATAAGGCGGAGTGACTGCCCTGTGCCTCCTGAACCTACCAACGAAGCCGGGCCGTGGGTCTGTACTAGTGCTGCATAGAAACAAGAGTTGGGCTTTTATTTTTTGGCTCATTACACTTGAGCAGTACAGCTTCATTCTCACAAAACTGCTGAGCCCTTTCTAAAACGGCGTCATTGCTGTTCAGCAGCACATCATGGTTGTTCATTCTCCAGTGAGGTGAGGGGCAGAATACCAATGTGTTCAAAGCTGCAGCACCCTGCATGCCGATTAAGTGAAACAATTGGGCGCCGCTGGCGGGAATCATCGCTAGGATTTTCCTGAAGCAGGTAGAGCAGGCAGCAAGCCAGAGAAGATAAGCGCCACCCCTTTTTAGATTTCACCCCTAGATACATAAACACATGAACAATCCAGTTACCACATGGGAAAACTTGGGCCATAGCGTTCCCGGGTCCTTAGGGAAGCCAGACACTGATACTAATCCCATCATCACACCACCCACTGCCTTTAATTAAGGATGCTGCTGGTTCCAGGGGCACCAGAAAGCATGTGGGGCAGAGGACATGACACACAGTCCCCGAGACAGAGCAGACCACACAGGCATTGCCCATATGGCAGCTCAAAGAGACTCAAAGGGAACAAGTGCACAGGACGCCAGGCCAATGCCATTCACGCTATTCTTAGTGGGGGTTCCAGACCAAAGCAACTGGCTGCTTGTGCCCTGCCCAAGCTGAATAAGATAAGGGCATGCAGAAGAAAACCAGCGTTAAGAGCTTTACATGAAAGTGGTTTCCAAGCTGAATGATGTTCTGGCTGTTCCTTCGTAGGAAGTGGCATTCTATAGAGCAGTGGTTGTCAATGGTTACTGGTTACTGGGCAGTAACATTCTTTCTCAAACCAAGTCCTGTAAGGGATCCCAAAATTTTAACCAGGCAAAAGTAGGGAGCCCTAGTTGAAGCTGGGGTAAAGATAAAAAAATCCACTCATATGGCCTCTTCTCATCCATCAATATGGGTTGAATTTTGCCCCCTCCCACAAAAAAAAAAAAAAAAAGACAAAATCTTAATCCCTGGTTCCTGTGAATGTGATCTTACTTGGAAATAGTGTCTAGTAAATGTAAATAATTAAGTCATGACAAAGTCATAATAAAGTAGGACAGGCCCTTAATCCAACATGTCTGGGATCCTTATGAGAAGAGGCGTGATCAAGACTAGCCTGGACAGCAGAGTGAGACCCCATCTCTTCAAACTACTCTTGTAAAAACATAGCCAGATGTGGTGGCACACACCTGTACTGCCAGCCACTCAGGGGGCTGAGGCAAGAGGATCCATTGAGCTTAGGACTTCAAGGTTGCAGTGAGCTAGAGTCACATCACTGCACTCCAGCCTAGACAACAACGTGAGACTCTGTCTGAACAAAAGAAATGAAAGAAAAGAGACACAGAGGGAGGACAACACCATGAGAAGACAGACACACAGGAACATGGCAGAGACAGACACACCTGCGTGACCGAGCTGTGACAGTCAGGGAAGAGTCCCCCTAGGGGCCTCAAAAGCACCTGGACATTGGACTTCCAGCCAGAAGAACTATGAGAGAATCAATTTCTGTTGTTTAAAGGCACACACTTCGTTATAGTACTTCTAGAAAACTAATACACCACCCCCGAACCCCACTTCAGTCTCCTAATATGGACCAGATCATCTAGTGTGCCAAGGGACCCGGTTTGAAAAACACTAGTCAAGATCAACGATCATGATCTTCAACAGATTTTGCAAGTTTCCGATTTCCTGGTTGCTTTCTATGTAATCTTGATGAGTTTTACACCCTCTCTGAGCCAAAACTCAGCCTCTTGCTTAAAAAAAAAAAGTGTGGAGAGGGAGCAGCTCATTCACTTCATTTGCTTGAGAAGTTCACGAGTCTGCTAGTGAGCTAATCTGTGCAACACTCTTCAGGTCATGAGCTGGCTGCCCACCTCCCACCCAGAGCCTTCATCTGGCCAGTTGTCAAGTGCCTATTTCCTCAGCTACGGTTACAGGCAGGTTCGGAAAATACCCCACACCGAGATTTAAACGATGAGTTGACTTGAAGCCCACTCTGTCCTTCAACACGGTTCAACCTCCACAGAAGGCATTTTCACAAAATGCCTTTTTGGCAGCACTCCAGCAAAACACCAGAGTAATTATTTGTCCCAGTTCTCCCCCTCCTTCCATTTTCCCTTCTTCTTTCAGCTTCTCCACAGGGTGACATCTGGGTAAAATAGATAATTTTTTTAAAGGAAAGTGTCCTGTGGCCTTTGTATTCAGTTTGCTTTGTCAGTCTTCCAAGTCCCTAACAGTGAATCCAAGTCCAAAAACACAAACCCCAGCTGGCGTCCATCCCTAGAGGCTGCAGATGACGGGGCCAGGGCTCTGCCAGCCCCCACTGGGAAGGGGCTGCAGACAGAGCACGTCCCGCTCCCACAGGACTGGATGACCCCTCCTCATCCTGCAACCTCGAGAGTCCATGAAACACCCTCTTGGCTTCTGCGCCCACATTCCACCCCATCTTTCCCCAAGCTAGAAATCTTCTTCGGGAGTAACTCTCCATGACACCAACATGTGGAGGCCATGAAGGCTGCAAAGAGAACCCCAAAAGCACCAAATACTGTTACTTGTGATGAGCTGTCTGCCTCCCTTAAGCCTCCCTGATACAGCTCTGCCCTCACGTGTCCCTGTGGAATGTTCCAGAATGATTCCGGGAAGGAAAGTCCCACCTACTCTCTCACACCTTCTGCCTGCACTCCAGCTTCTTCCTCCCTCTCACCTCCCGATGACGGATGCTGCTCCCCACCGCCCTCCCTCCTCAGGCCACTCTTCCCCCAGCCTCCCCTCCCTTCCGCAGCTGCCCTCAGCGGGAAGGCACAGCACGTCCAGCGAGTGTCTGCGTCGCTCACCCGGCCTGGCAGGCATGAGGCCTCCTCGAGTACTTGCCGAGAGTGAGTGGATGAGGTGAGGATGAAAATCACATGTGTCCCTTCACACTGTCACTTACTCTCCCGTGGTTGCTGTGGCCAGTGCCCTCATCTCTGTGACGGGCTCGGCCCCCTGTGCTCTACACGGCTCATGTGCCTCAGGCAGGGAAGCTTCTGTATGTTCCACTCTGCTAAAAATGTTGTTCAGTGGTCACTTCTAACTAGAGAAGGTTCTTTGCTTGTGCATTTTTGAATTTAGTTTGTTAGTCTCCATCGGTTGATCCCCCCTTTCTGATTCTCCTTTGGAGTTCTCTGACATGGCAGCCTCTTCCTCCCCCATTTCCTAGTCATCCCTATAGGAGCCCCCTGCCCCAGATTCAGTCTTGTCATGGGTGTGGGGTGTGGGCACACAAAAAAAAACTTCCGCGTTTCCAGGAATCCGTTCCTGTGTACTTCTGACCTCTGCTTTGACTGGGTTTCCTATGATGCTTCCCAAACCCTTGTCCTCAACCCCCAGGAAACTAGGGACCTAGCAAGACAGCGGCTGTGTCCTGCACACATCCATAACTTCCTTTGACATCTCAATGTTTTCTGTCCGTGCTCATCTCTCCTCTCCTCTTGTCTCAGAAAGAAGGCACCTGCTTCTTTTCCAAGCCTTGCTTCTCCACCTGAGCTGATCGATTGATTCCAGTCTATCAAACTTTTACATACTGGGCTGTGCCTTCTGGAGACTCCGGGGATGAGGGCACCATCATGGCCCTTTGCTGATGCTGTATGGCAGGAGCAAGACAATAGGTCCCTGTGCTGTAAGCCACTTGTTACATCTGCCATAGAACGGGGCAGTGGACTTCAGGAGAAGCTCTTCAGGTGACAGTGCCATTTGAATTAGGCATCAAAGAAAGGATAATTGGATTTCAATAGCCATCCCTGGGGACACAGAGGGCAGAATGACACCTGGAGCAATAGGAAGAGAGTCCATGAATTCCAAGCCTCGTGCATGGGCACACAAAGGGCAGATGGGAACCTCAGGTTTGGCCAAGGGCATGGAGACCCCTGTCTGTGCCACCGCCCACTACCTCTGGCTGGGATCAGCAGGAATGGGGAGATTGTGGTAATCGCACAAGGCCCTTGCTGTGGGAGGAGAGACGAGTAAGATGGAGCAGAGGACAGGGACGCAGGACGGACATTTACAATGCTGCGGTTCTGTAAGGCAGGGAAGCCTGGAGGCGGAGCCAAGCAGAGGCCCAAGACATGGGCCGTGAGGATGGAGCAGAGAGGGACGGGGAACCCTGTCAGGTTAGTCGGATGGAGCAGAGAGGGACGGGGGAACCCTGTCAGGCTGGTCTCGTTCATCTGGCACCAGCGACTTGCTCTTGTAAACAACCCAACCCTTTGAAACTCCCCTTGAACTACACCACCCCCAACACACACTGACCACATTCTGGACCTGATCCCAGTAGGCCCGCTGGCACCCAGCTTCCTCCCACAGGCCTTGTAAACAAGTAAATATATGATATGTCAGAAGGTCTGAAGTGTAATATAGAGAAATACAGGAGGGTAAGGGACACAAACATTCCTTTTCATTGTAACTTAGTCATTACAGGATTGATAAATTGCTATTTGGGCAGAGAACTGGAGGATGAGTGTGACACCTGTGGCTCCCTCAGAAGGGGCACTTTAGCCTCTAGCTACAGGTGTTTCAAGATCTGCCTCAGTTATTTTTTTTACGTTTTTTCTGCTGTGATGAAATGTATATAGCATAAAATTCACCACTTCAACTATTCTGTGCAACCATCGACTTCTAATATTTTCATCATACCACACAGAAACTCTGTACCCGTTAAGCAATGACTCCTCATTCCTTCCTCACCAAGCCTCTGGTGCGCTGGGATCCATGCCTCTCCATGGATGTGCTGCTCTAAGTATTTCCCGCACATAGAGTCATACGATCTTTCCCTCTATGTCTGGTATATTTCACTTAGCACGGTCTTCTCAAGGTTCATCCGTCTTGGCGCACCTGTCAGCACACCATTCCTCTTCACGGGCAACATTCCACTGTACTCATACGTGCACGCCACATTTTTTTTTTGGTCCACTCATTGGTTGATGGACATTAGATTGTTTCTTCTCCAGGTTTGGGGTGGAGGCCACTCACCTCCTGGACTGCTCTCAGTCAATGACTGGACGTGGCTGGACAAGGGCTCTCAGTCGCCGGGCAGCGTGGGACTTCTCTGCAGCAATCTTGTAGCAAAGGCTCCCTGCTGGGCTGGCTGACACTTTCTTGGTGCAGTGCCCAGGAAGGACTGAGGTTTTTCACAATTTTCCTTTCTCATTGTTTCCCTGCAAGGAAGTCAGACTAACCTGTGCTGGGATCTAAAGGCCCCCTACCCACCCCAGCTCCTTCTTTCCCTTATCTTTCCCAGGCCTTATCCACATTAAATCCCAGCTTTTTCTGACACCCTCTTGGTGTCTGCTTCCCAGAGGAGCCAACCTACCCATGAGAGAATGGGTGTCGGTGTCCACTCTGGGCAGGGGGCATTCCTGCGGAGGAAACACACAATGTAAAGGCCCTGTGGTTGAAGAAATAGCAAGGAGGCCACACTGACTTGGAGCCAAGGTGGTAAAAGTGAGAGGGGAATGGAACAAAGTCCCAAAGGGAGAGGAAATCTGATCAGTCCAGATTTGCAGGCAGGTAGGCAGTATTCCTAGGGTGTCCCTCACTATTCCTCGCTCCTGGTCACTTGATCCAGTGTGAAGCTGGGTACTTCTGTGAAGCAACTTTGCAGATGTAATAACAGACCTTAAACCAAGGAATTGTCCTGAATTATCTAAGTGGATCCGATCTAAAAGCAGAAAAATGTCTCTGGCTGGAGTGAGAGAGGTGTGGCCGGAGAGTAAGGAGGGAAGAGGTGAAGCATGAGAGGGACCCCACCTGCTGTGGTCAGCGGATCCACAGGCAGCACCCAGGAACACAGACCAGCTGGGTTGACAACCAGCAAGGAGTTGACACCTTCGTGTTATGATAAGCACCAGGAACAGAATTCAACAATCATCCTCCACAAACACAGAAACTCTTCCATCTTGAAAACTTCCAGAAGGGAATGCAGCCCCACTGACCTCTTGATGTCAACCTAATGAAACTCAGAGCCAAGCAACCACCCTAGCCTGCTAGACTCCTAACCCTCAGAACTGTCAGATAATAACCGGGTGTTGTTTTAAGCCACTGAAATAGTGACATTTTGTTATGAAAGACACAGAAAACTAATGAGTAGGCCAGGGTCAAATTTTGATTTTACTCTCAGTATGACATGAAGTCATTAGAGGATTGTGAGCTAAGATATGATGGTCTCTGATGTGAGTTTTAAAAGAATAGTTGCGGCTTTGTGCCGAGACTAGATTGCAGAGGCAAGACCAGTCAGAAGGTGTTGTCATAACCGATGAGAAATAACAGTGCTTTAGCCAGCGTGGTGGTGGCAGTCGTGAAGAGGACAGGACCCCCGATATATTTATTTCAAAGGCTGAGGCAGCAGGGTTTTTGACTGGCAGAGTGACAGGAAGAACAAAGTCCAGGGTGAGATCAAGTGGGCAACTGGAAGGATGAAGTGGATGTAACTGAGACGGGTGAGGCCGGTTGGAGGTGAGAGCAGAATCAATAATGTCAAAATTTACAATCTCACTGAGGTACCAAGAGACACAAAACCCAAAAGGAGGTGTCAAACCACCCTGGCAAAGTTAAAAGAAATGCAGGAGAAATATTTCTAGGACTCTTGGACATCTAGCTCCAATCTGGGTTATAAAAAAAAAGTCAGTGTGGAGACATGGGAAGATTGGCTAGAAGTATTTTTCTTTGTGGATTTTGTCCATTTGCTTTTAAGAGAGAGACCTGGTTTCCCTCGAGTCATCTCCCCACGCCATGGGCAGAGGCAACGCCAAGGGCCACTTCAGCAACCACTCAAAGAGGTTTAAAAATGTGTAAACCTCATTTGGGGAGCTTAAGTGAACTGCGTCCCCTCAGCAACTGTAGGGGGTGAGGGAAAGTCAACCAAGAGCTTTGGTGGGTCCAGAGAGGGTATTTCTTCGACTTGGACCTAAACTCCTGGAGTTGGTGAAGGCCGGGGATATGTGTTTGCTGTGGGGTCAAGGCTGGCCATACAGGAAAAAGATATGAGAAAGAGAGAGAGGGAGGGAGTGAGCAAGAGAGAGAGAGAGCACCTGCCAATGTGCTGCCCTTGGGGCTCTGTTCAGCAGAGCCACCAAGAGTTCAGAGGGCCCCAACAGGGAGCCATAGCAGCTGGAAAGAAAACAAAGGGAGAATTTGAACACCAAATAGCTACCAACAGCAGAGATGAATGTGCACGGGGAGGGGGGCAGCAGGAGGGGTCCAGCAACACTGAAACAGCTAAGTGAGTGGAGAAAAGACACTCAGTGGGGGGCAGCCCCACAGAGCCTGTTCTGGTCCCCTTCCCTTGCCCCCTCCCCTCAGCTCCTCACCAGCGAGAGGAGAATGAGAGAAATCAAAGCTCAGAGAGAAGATGTTCAAAGGAAATCAAACTGACCCTGTCCCAATGCACCAACTCCAGATGCATTGGATTCCTATTTCTGCTCTCCCATGAGCTTGGTGTCAAACAACACACACGTGATGTCTTACGGTTAGTTCTAGAGATCAGAACTCAACACGGGTCTCCTCGAGCTAGAACGGGGGCCTCAGCAGGGCTGTGCCCCAGGCAGGAGGCCCGGGGAAGTCTGCTCCTCACCCTTTCCAGCATTTGGAAGCTGCGTGGATTCCTCAGCTCCTGGCCCCTTCCCCCATCTTCAAAGACATCAACAGAGGTTGAGTTCTTATCACTCTGCCTCCCTCTTCCCAGTCTTCTCTCCCTCTTCTAATTTTAAGTTTATATTGGACCCATCCAGGTAATCCAGGATAACCTTCCCATCTCAAGTTTCTTCACATCATCACATCTGCAAAGTCCCTTTTGATGTGCAAGTAACAAAATCATGAGTTCTGGGAGTCAGGATGGGGACATATTTGGGGGAGGAGGCATTTTGCTGTCAACCATAGCTGGTTTCTAGCTCAGTGAAGGCCTGACTAGGTGGGAGGGAGAATAACTTGAATATCAAGTTCAAGTTGGACTATTTGAATTTCTGAACTAAGATAGTACTTGCTACCTGTGGTGACCGCTGGAAATTTCTAATGCTTTTGGGTGAGGAGAAAAGCTGTGGACTGCCAGAGTTCCTAACTGGGACCAAGGGAAAGCTACTAATTTTAAAGAGATGACTAAAAACTATAAGTAAAGTATATTTTACTCCCAGGGGAGAATGCAGACTCCATGGTTGAAGAGACAAGGCTGGGGATCACTGCGGGAGTGGGACCCACATTGGGGAACATCCCTGTAGAGATGGTGTTTAACTGTCATGACAAAGCTTGACTGGGTGACTTAAACAACAGAAATGTATTTTCTCACAGTTCTGAAGGATGGAAGTCTAAAGTGACAGCAGTGTTGGTCTCTTCTGAGGCCTCTCTCTGTGGCCCGAGGTTGCTGTCTCCATGTCTTCTCCCGAGTCTTCCCTCTCTGTTTTCTGCATCCTGATCTCCTCTTCCCATAAGGACACCTGCTACACCGGCTTCAGGCCCACTTGTACAACCTCATTTTACCTTAATCGTCTCTTTAAAAGCCCTATCTCCAAAAACAGTCACTTCCTGGGGTACTGGGTATTAGGACTTCACCCCATGAGTTTTGGACACCATTCAGCCCCTATCAAGATCCCTGGTAGGACTCTGTGGCAAAGGCTATCAGGACAACCTTTCAGAGGAAAGAAGAGGTGAGTCCTGAGACTGTCAAGCCCTAACTGAGACACTTAGCTCTGCATTCTCTCCTTTCCCAGAGGCCCAGAAACACACAAGATCTGTATTCCCAGAGTTAACTGAAAAGTCCACTTTTCTGAGTCAATATAGGGAGGGCAAGAGCCACCACAAACTGACACCCTAAATCTATGTGCACAGCCTGGAAACTTACAGCCAGAAGCTCCTCCCCAGTCCATTAGCTCAGCATGTTACTACACGCAGTCAGGTAGTGATTCCCCCACACTTCCACCCCTACCAACAAGATGTTTCCATTTTTAAAAGTGCTTCTTAACCTCACACTCATTAGGACAACCACTCCCCAGAAATCCCCCAAGACAAAAACAACAGAAAATAACAAGTGTTGGCAAGGATATGGACAAAGTAAATTGTTTCTTGTGCACTGTTGGTGAGAGCGTGAAATGGTGCAGCCACCGTGGAAAACAGTGCGGAAGTTCCTCAAACCGAAAACAGAATGACTATATGAGCCGCTTCTGGGTATGCAAGGTCTGACAATTAAGTTAGGAAACTCATCGTAGAAAAAGTGCTGAATATCAAGTCCCCTTCAAAGTGCTCCCCTTGAGAAGCTATGCACCAGTGCTAGCACCTAGTGCACCCCTCAAAGCGATTTTGGAACTCTTCTTCTGGAACAACCAGTAGAGCTGTAGTCATAAAAATGTCTGACAATTACCATGTCCTTAAGTTGGCAGCACTAGACAAACAACTTGGTCAAGTTCATGACTTTGGTGTACCAGTGTCTCACAGCCATGTTCTGGTTGACATGTGGCGATGTCTTGCTCAATGGCATTCATTATTGTTGTGTGTTTGTGTACCATATAGCAACAGCGCTAATGGTTGTTCCAGAGAAACAGTTCCAAAATTGCTTTTAAGAGTGAACTAGGTGCCGGCATTAGTGCATAGTATCCTAAGCATCCCTTTTACTTTTCCATTGAATTAAGCCATGGAGGGTTTGTTTAGAGGCAGATTTGAAGCTGTTCCTCATTTTCCCTTCACAGGCTGTGGTACAATGTCAATGCCAATTTTTAATGCCATTTTTTACTTCGAAGTTGACTATAGTGATATTTAGCAATGAGATATGTAGCACTTTTTCTAGGATGAGTTCACAAATTTAATTGTGAGGCCTCTTATAGCCAAAAGAACTGAAATCAGAGCCTTAGAGACAGCTATGTGTGTACCCCCATTTATGACAGCATTATTCACAAAAGCCAAAATGTGGAACCAGCCAAAATGCTCAGCCCCAGATGGACAGGCAGATGTGATATGGTGTTGGGGTACCAAGGAATATTATTCTTCCTTGAAAAGGAAGCAAATTCTGACACATGAGCTTCATTGTGGCTAAACCTTGTGGATATTGTGCTATGTAAGGTAAGCCAATCACAAGAAGTCAATTACAGTATGATTTCACTTAAATGAGGTATCAAGAGTAGTAAAACTCACAGAAATAGGATGTGGAATGGGGGCTGCCAGGGACTGCGGGAGGGGCAAGTTGTCATTTAAGGAGTGCAGAGTTTCAGTTTTGCAAGACAAGCAAGTGCTGAAGATGCTGTTCAACAACAGGGGCAGACTCAACGCTACTCACTCTACACTTAGAAAGAGCTAACAAGGCAAATTTTATGCTATGAGCATTGTATCACAATTAATTTTTTAATTTTTTTAATTTTAAAAAATACATCTTGTCATCTAATCCCAAAAGCTAGTAGCCAAATTGAAATAGCAAGACAATTCCAATGCCACCTTAAATTATGCTTCCCTGTTTTCTGTACTGGACCAGTTTACCTGATTTAAATTCTGTATAGATGACAGACCCTTGCTGTCATCTAAACCAGCCACAGTATCTTATGATTTTGTCCCAGTGCTATATGTTACCTGCTCAACTTAAAAATCCATGCAGTATGTCTTATAAATCCCTGAATTCCATATGAATGCTAGCGAACTGGTATCTCTATCCATTGAATTAAGCCATGGAGGGTTTGTTTAGAGACAAATTTGAAGTTGTTCCTCATTTTCCCTTCACAGGCTGTGGTACAATGTCAATGCCAATTTTTAAGGCTTGGTTACAGAATCAACTAACCTACAAAAGGCATTATGTATCTTCATTGTGTTCCTTTCTCAAATTGATATTTGTCACTCCATTTCCTCTATGATGTGGATGGTGACCCCCAAATGACACTAAGTAGAAACACCTGTTTTAAGGCATTGCTCCTAGCAGTGTCCCTACTGCCTGTGTAGCCACTGAGACGTTTAGCATCCAAATGAGATCAAACTCAACTGTAGGCACAGAAATGAGCTCAGGCTGTGGTTTGTCCCCAAGAAATTCATTATTAAAAGGAGATGCTTTTGTATTTGAAACCATGTCAAAACCATCTAAAATTAAAATAATAAATTAGCAACTTGACCCAAGACTGGCTGCCAGGAATAAACAATTTCCAGAAAAGTGTTCTTTAGCCAGCATCTCAAGGAAAAGAGCTATACACATAAACTACACCAAGAAAAGGTAGCTTTTGGGTTTGAATTATCTGAATAGTCTCAGACCCTCTTTATTAATTTAAATTTTGGAGACAAAAAACGGATAAGAGTAATTAACACCCTGGGAGCATAAGAACAAGTTGGAAAGATTAAGATAAGGAAAGAGGATGGGGAAAGAGGGAGATAAAAGAAAAGAGGTAAAAAATAGTCTCTATTCTAGTTTTCCACCCTTGGAAATAGATCACGTTATCTTTGTGTTCACAGGTAACAAGGCCAGAGTGCTGGCCAGTGATCTGGCCAGGCAGGTCAAATCATCTCAAATAGATAGAATGAGTGTATTAATCAGAGTTCCCTGGAAAATCAGAACTAACAGAGACATTTATTTTAAGGAATTGCCTCATCCCATTGTGGGTGATGATGAAATTCCAAAGTCTGTAGGGCAGGCCAGCAGTATTTGATGTGATACTCTTTTCTTTCTCTTTCTGTCTTTTCTTTTCTTCTTTTTCCTTTTTTTCTGAGACAGAGGTTTTACTTTGTTGCCCTCAGTAGAGTGCCATGGTGTCATAGCTCACAGCAACCTCAAACTCTTGGGCTCAGGCGATCCCTTTGCCTTAGCCTCCTGAGTAGCTGGGATTACAGGTGCCTGCCTAGTTTTTTCTATTTTAGTAGTGATAGGGTCTTGCTCTTGCTAAGGCTGGTCCCAAACTCCTGAGCTCAAGCAATCCACCCACCTGGGCCTCCCAGAGTGTAGGATTACAGGCATGAGCCACCACAACCAGCTGATGCACTAGTCTGTTGTAACTCTCGCCACCCATAAGAAAACACAGACCCCACTTTAGGCTCAAATCACATGGTGATGATTTATTACACCTGCACAGGTGGACCACTGCCCCAAAGGGCAAACGGCTCAAATTGGGTGGTGATTTATTACATCTGTACAGGTGGACCACTGCCCCAAAGGGCAAACGGCCCCTAAGTGCAGTACAGGTTGTTTTTATAGCCCTTTTGTGCTGATGTGGCAAAGCAAGAATGTACAAAAGCGGAACGTGGCTGGTTATAGGGTGAGGTTACAGTCAGGTGGTTAGCTCAGGGGTTACATTGTGGTGGTTAGCGCAGGGTGGGGCTACAGTCAGGGGGCTGGCACAGGGGGTTGCATCATGGCAGTTGGCATAAGGACTAACTTGGCTTGAGAGAATCAGTAGCTTGGGAAATTGCTTCAGTGAGTTTTCACCATTGTCTCCACCTGTGGCTAGGGAGCTCAAGGAACTCAGAGAACTTCCTTGTTAGAAACATGTTCTCAGAATTAACCCAAAGAGGGGTTTGAGACAGACGGGGACTCAGGCTGAAACAGTTAGGGGCCTTTAGGGGTCTTCTTGCCGGGTCAGTTACTACAAGTCTTGAGCACAAAATACACAGGCAGAGGGTCTCTATGGTGAGGTCTTGAGGCAGAAGAAGTCCTTCTTCTGGAAACCTCAATCATGCTCTTATGACATTCAGTTGATTGAATGAGGGCCACTCACACCATGCATGGTAATTTACTTCACTCAACGCCTACTGGTTGAAGTGTTAATCACCTTCACAGCAACATCTAGACCAGTGTTTAACCAAACATAGTGTAGCTAAATTGATACATGAAATTAACTATCACAATGACTATTATTTTATAACCTGTAGTTGTTTGTTCGAGTCACTCATTTGCCCTTGGGATCCAACCAGTTGTCTTTTTTCCTTAGAATGTAACAGTGAAGGGAACTTAGCATAACTAACTCCTTCTGACCCCTAGCAGCAATATCCCTCAGGCCAAAAGATTCTGCTTAGGTCTACATGCAGTCCAGCTAATTGTGGCATAAATTAAGTTTGTAGTTCAACTTCAGAAGAAAAATGATAGCCATCCCTTTTCCAAAACTAACTCTCAGGAGATGAGGAAAGTATGCACATGTGTAATAATAGATGATAAAGATATCTGGGCACATTATGACCTGACCTACATCATCCACAGTTAACTGACCAAAAACAAAGAAGTTTCACAGTGTCCTCAGATCCTCGCTAATCCCCAGAAGTCTGCAGTCATTGGTCACCTCTTGCAATCCCCCTCTAACTTCAGATGGTTCTTTGGGGTATTGTTCACCATCTTCTCAGTTTACTGGATTTCTAAATAAAGTCGCTCCCCTTGTCTCTCAGCTGTTTGACTGTCATGTGGCAAGTCAAGAGGCAAAGAGAATGCTGGTTTTATTCACTCGGCTTCATGCATTTCTTCTCTTGAGGGAAGAAAGACAAGGAGATTGAGAAAAAGAAACTGCACTGACTTTTTGTTTTAATGCATGTATTTGTTGTCCAGGTGCTAATGAACTTGAGAGATGCATCACTTCCCAAGAGGTACAGTCCTGACCTCCTCTGCCTTATTGGTCTCAAAGGCATTAGCCCAGTCTTCCTAGGATACACCAGAATCAAGGCACTGTCTTCTCTTTCTCAGTCCATGTTTCACAGTAGAACTATCGTGTAGAGCCCCGCCCAGGAAACACAGCAACCAAACAGTCAATCTGGGAACAGGAGGCTGTCGACAGGTTGATAAGATATTTGACGTAAAGCAGGACAAGCTGCCATACTGAGACCAGTTCCCTGCTCTGACACCAGGGAACCCTCAGCAGCAGGCACTTCCAGATACAGAAGAAAGAAAGCCTCTTCTGTTCCTGTTTGAACCAAGAAACCTGGGTACAGGTAAAAGTCCTAACTCTTGACCCCATCGGTAGGACTTGCAGGCTAACAGCAACGTCCTTTAGGAGTTCATTGCAAGGTATATTGGTCTCTTCTCACAAATCATCTCTTCCTGAGCTTTGTTTAGGGAACCATACGGCACATCTCGAAAAACTTGCCTTTGCCTCCATGACACCTGATGCTCGGTCCTGGTACCTCTCATCCCCCTCCCTGCAGGCATCACTGGCTGCAGAAGAATGTCTCATTTCTGCATCCCACCAGCTTAGCTTCCAAACCAAAGCCACATAGGATGTCAAATTAGGTGTACCTTTCATCCACTGAGTCTTCCTTCAGAGCAGTGAAAAGGGACCTTGCTTGAGGCCAGGTTAAGAGATAACTGGGAATTGTGTAAAGACCTAATGAGCACAGCCTGAAGGTCCTAGCTACATTCACATTTCCACTGGCCTCAATGCTTCAACATGTCACACTGCTGGCCCAGATTCTCCCATCCAGGGTTCTCCTGGACCAGGCAGGGCCTCCACTCCCCCTCTGTAATTGCCTCACACCCTTGTATAACTGTTAATTAAATGCCTCATTCCTTGGCACGAGTATGGGCTTGAGCCATCTGCTTATTGATCACATTCTTCTGAATATATTGGATTTTATGGAAGACAGCCACAAAGCAGGTTATATTGCAGGTGGCCCATTGAGAAGTTTTCTCTAGTGCAAATTTGAGAGTGTATGGTGCGTGGTGACCTGTGGGCACACACATGAATCAACAAGCCACAGACATATGGATTGCAAAGCTTGGAAACTGTCATTGTTAGAAAGGAATGCAGGCTGGGCCCAGTGGCTCACACCTATAAACCTAGCACTCTGGGAGGCTAGATTGCCTGAGCTTAGGTGTTCAAGACCAGCCTGAGCAAGTCCCTATCTCTACTAAAAGTAGAAAAACTAGCCATGCATTGTGGTGGGCACCTGTAGTCCCAGCTACTCAGGAGGATTGCTTGAGACCAAGAGTTTGAAGTTTCTGTGGACTGTGATGCCACAGCACTCTAACCAGGGTAACAGAGGGAGGCTGTCTCAAAATAAATAAATAAATAAATAATTCAAAAGCAAAATGCAAAATTTCTACCTGAAGACCTTCTACTACCGTTGGTATTACACAGAAGAAAAATGTATGAAGTTGGCCAAAAAAGACACCCAATTACTGAGAACTCTATAGAAGCACTTTAGGGTAGAGTCCCAGCTTGCAGATCGCTCTGGAGCTGACTTCTCTGGCCCAGGTCATGTGTCTGGATCTTGAGCGCCTTGGGGTGCTTGGACATCTGCCCATCGCTGTATCACCTTCATCTCCAGCCAGCACATTGGTACATGCATGATTCTCATTGCCACTCTTTAAACTATTACAGAAAGAGCAGAGATGCCTGGATTTCTTAAACTCACCTCTAAATAAGAATGTTTGATATTCCTGGCATTCATCAAAAACAAAAGGACAACCATTGAGGAAATTTCTCATTTTTCCATCCTGAATTCCTATTCCATTCCTGCCTTTAACTTACTTCTTTGAGAATCACAGACAACTCTTCTCAGGTTAAGGTAAAACACCAGCCTAAAAAAGGCAATGTGAAACTTCTGGAGTTTGTCTGGAATTCTTCAGTTTTTGTCAAAGGGCTTTCTCCCAGAGACTCAGACAGGGAGCAATTTTGCAAGATTACAGAGAGGCAGCCACAGGGACCAAAGCTGAACTGAGCGGGGCCTGGAGATGGACGCATGCAACCACGGCCCTGATAGGGGTGGCATCAGACCCCCTGGTCCATAGCCTGTGGCCTGTGTCAGACAAAAAACAAATCCCAAATAAACAAACGGGACCTAATTAAACTGAAAAGCTTTTGCACTGCTAAGGACACAACAAGTAAAGCAAAAAGACAACCATTAGAATAAGAAAAGATATTTTCAGGATATGAATCTGACAGTTGATAACTCAAATCCATAGAGAACTCAAATTAGTCAACAAAAAAAGAGTAACAATCCCACCTACCACTGGGAAAGAGATATGAACAGATCATTCTCTGACGAAGACAGGCTAACAAACATTTGAAAAAACGCTCATTGTCCCTGATCATCAGAAAATGCAAATCAAAACCACCCTGAGAGATCACCTAACCCCTGTGAGAGTAGCCCACATTACAGACTCCCAAAGTTGCAGATGCTGGCGCTGATGAGGAGAGAAGGGAATACTTTACACTGTCGGTAGGACTGTAAGCTAATATACAACCTTTTTGGAAAGAAGTATGGAGAATCCTCAAAGAACTCAAATTAGACCTCCCATTTGATCCTGCAATCCCATTATGAGGCAGAAGAAAAAAACCCTTTTATCATAAGGGCATTTGCACTAGAAGGTTGCATCAAGCTTCCTGATGCCACAGCCCTTTAATACAGTTCCGGTGGGTCGTGCACTAGACTGTTTATTGCAGTTCAATTTACAATCTCTAAAATGTGCAAACCTAAATGCCCACCGACCCAGGAATGGATTAACAAGCTGTGGTATACCTATACCATGGAATATTATTCAGCAATTAAAAAGATGGAGACTTTATATCTTTTGTATTAACCTGGATGGATTTGAAACACATTCTTCTTAGTAAAATATCACAAGAAAAGGGAAGCACGAATCCAATGTACTCAATTCTAATTATGAAGCCAGTAGATGATCTAATACACATTCTTCTAAGAGAAAAACTCAATTCGATTCAAGATTGGGGGCAGGGGAATGAGGGAACAGAGAGGGGGTGGGGGGATGGGGGCCCACTTACTGGGCTCAATGTTAGGGTGTATGGCACACCTCTTGGGGCTGGGACACAATTATCAGAGGGACTCTACCTAACAAATGTAAACATTGTAGCTTCATTCTTTGTACGCTCAAATTAACCTGAAACAATTTAAAGCAAAAAAAGGGGGAAAAAGTCCCAACTCAAGCCAGGAGAGACTTTGTCAGTGCAGACTAGAACAATACCTTGATTAAAGCCTGACTTTTCAAACTTCCAAACAGATCAAGTTGGCAGGCATTTTGTCAAAGTTAGTCTGTAGATATAAATAGTTCAGGTGATCAATTATGAGGCAAAGAATGGGAGTTTGGAGCATCTGTTTCTGGCTCCATCATAAAGAAATAAGGGGTCACCTGTGAGAGATTTGCTTTAGCTTCTATAGGAAAGGGCCAGCCTTCCTTGACCATGGCTGTTTTCCAGGAGCCTGGGGTGCAGGTAGAGCTGAATGGTCAGACTTCCCATAGGTGCCTTCACCTCTCAGAGCTTCTCTCGTCTCTTCTGTAAAAGGAGTTAGCAACAATGACCCTCTTTACTTCCCTGTCACTGAGATTATAAGGATCAGATGAGATCATGTTTGTGAAAGTGTTTGATAGCCTGCTTAGCCGCATATTAATGCTGTCACCTGTTCCTATGATTGCCGATGAGGGCTACTTGGTTCTCTTGCTCACATCAGGCCCCAGGGATCACTCCAAGGGTCATTCTGTTCCTAAAACCACCGTACTTTTCAGAGCCAGAGGTTGTTAACTGTGGGAGGCTGAGGTAGGGCCTGCTGGAGGCTCCTTAATAAACCTCCAAATGAGGTGGGATATTTCTCCTCTGCACCCACTTCCCAGTCTGTGAAAGCAGGCTAAAGGGGTTGACCTGGGCCTGTGGCAGAGTCACCAGAAAGTCTTTTGTCAGTCCTAGGAGCCGCCTTAACTGCACTTACCCAAGCACGGACGCTCACAGAGGCATCCTCAACGCCCTGTGACGGATAAAGCCAGCACCTGCCAGAGGCTTTACATCCTCAGCGATCAGAGTTCTTACGCTGTGCCTTCAAAGCTTTGCCCCGCTCATGTCAGAGACTCAGACCACTGTCCATCAGAGACAGAGCCGAGGAGCTGCGCAGCGGGTGTGGCCTGGTGTGGCTGCAGGAAAACGTGCAGAATGCTTTGGTCGGCAAACACATAAAGATGCCTGGAGAGCAAAGCTTTCTTGGAGACCTGAGGAGGAAAATCAATACTCCTGGGGAGGAGGGAGGGGGAAATCTATAGGAGAGGGAAATGAGTGATATGTAATGCAATTTGCAGATTTTTTTTTCCTCTCTCTCCCCTCAAGCAGTTGACTCAATAGAGAGCAAAACCTAAAAACCTCTGGCTGGAAAGGTGAAGGTTTAGAACCAGCCAGCTCTTGTACTGCTGGGTAGCTGGTGCACTGGGCCACTGCTGGGGTCCAGGCCTGGTTTTGTTTGTTTGTTTGTTTTTCTGATTTATAGCAGTAGAGCTAAAATTGATCTTCCACAAACAGAACATCAAGTTCAGATTTGGAAACATACTACATCAGTTTTTGAAATTATTCTCCGTGCTATAAATAAAACCCAAATAAATAGGACCATTTTGGCACTTGACTTTATGAATGGATGCCGGAAACTGCTTTTCAGCAGTCTTGAGCACCAATTTGCAACCTTCAGAAACAATTTCATCAGAAATATTGTAGAGAGAATACCCATTTTTGTATTTGTTGAAGTGGATGTGAATGAGATATGTGTGGCCTTCCTTGAATGGTCGAATCTGAACTATGACTTCCTCATTATCGTATCATTGACGTTGGGAGCCATGTCTTAATGATCTTTGCATGCCCTACTTCTTGGAATAGATGGATTCATTTTCAGGTGATGAAATCAGCATTACCATCTATCACAGAGACAACTCACCACCCACTTCTGTTTCTTCATCAATGTCCACTCGGTTCTAACAACTGGTTCTCCATCAAGTATATAACTGAAAGAGATGAAATATCTTCAAACCAGCGTGAAGGGCACAGATGACTTACTCCTCCAAATCTCCCCATGTTTGCCCAGTGGGCTGTCAGACCACTGCAATCTGTAGAAATGATGGACAAGCAGTGCTTTCTGCCAGACATACCAGAAATAGTCTCTTAGGAAAGACCATGTTGCAAGCGACAAAGAATGTTGATTGTTGTTGCCAGTACTGACGATTAAAATGACCCACCTTATGAAAAACAAAGGGATAAAGCTTCTGGCTAAATGAATGTAGTGAAAGAGTCCCGTGTTTATACCCTGGGCTTATTTATCATTCCCCATCTTTTTAAATCAAGTGAATATAGCAAAGTCAGAAGTTGGCCAAAGGAACAATGGCTTTGAACTCTGATTTCACTTTGATGTGTTTGTTCACCAACCAGGAACCCTGGAGTTAACCTTTCTCTTGCAGTCATTGATCCTGGAAGATTTGAAGGCTTTTAATAAAACTGAGCTGACCCAGGCCTAATTTTTTTTTTAATTTGTTTAAATCATGAACTGTCTCCTACATTGCAATAGAACTCCTTACATCTATAAATGATGACAAGGAAACAGGCTCAAGATATTATTGAATTTCTAGCTGTTTTTTATTTAAATAACTTGACCAGGCCATTTTCTAAGCATAAAATAGCTTTTTTTTTTTTTTTCTTTTGAGACAGAGTCTCAGTCTGTTGCCCTGAGTAGAATGCTATGGCATCATAGCTCACAGCAACCTCAAACTCTTGGTCTCAAGCTTTGCCCCATGTGAAGAGAAAAAAAATTATTAGGGGACACAGGTCAGAGACACTTTGTATGCAAGGATTGTAGATGGCCATCCCAGGAAAACTTTAACCAGTAGCCATCAGCCTGACCTCTAAAAGATTTTTAACTTTGTAAGTGTAGGTACATTCTTTATATTCCAAAGCAAAAGGGAATGCATCAAAGGCAGTCACTGGCAGTAGGATGGTTCTATGATCTCCTTCTCCTTTATCTGTGGGAAAGGTTAACTCCCTAAGCACCAATGGAACATGGATGTATCCACACTGTTTGCCAATATTTACTGTCATTTCTCAAAACTAATCACATACTTACTTGTATTGCAGTAAAAAGTATGTACTTGATGAATTTTTGTTGTTTTCAAAATTATGTTTAAAAATTAAATGACTACCTTCTTTAAGAATGATTATTTTGAAGGTCTAAATGGAGCACGTCCCTGCACTATGGCCGAAGTCATCTTTGAATTAGCATCACAGGTGGCCCCTTTTTCTGAAAGGGCCCACTGGAGCCTTCGGACAGGACCATCCCATCTGTAATTACGCTGCTAATCCCTTGATCCCAGGAAATTTGTTTCCCACTTAGACAATGAAAAAGATCTTACTAAACAATAAATAAATAAATCATGGTGATGTAACAGGAAAAGTACGAGATTTGAAATCAGGGCGCCTGTTCTTCAGTCCTAAATTTGCTATTTTCTGTAGGCTCCTTCACAAATAATTAAACACTCTCAACCCCCAGTTAATTATTCATTAACAAAAAGAATACTAGTACCTCATAAAGGTTTTTTATGAGGCCCAAAAATACAATACATGTGAAAGCTCTTTGATAACTATGAAGTTCTCTGTAACACGTTCCTTTTTTGTTGTTGTTGTTACTTTTTTTTTAATTCTTAAAGGAATTTCTCTTTTTTCTTTTTTTTTATAATTTTATTGAATCATAATTCTGTACATTGGTGCAATCATAGGGCACGATTCATATACATTCAGAAATGTTTTGATCGTACTGTTACAGATAGCCTTCATGGCATTTTCTTGATCACTATA
>CAUYON010210288.1:0-11338 GCA_963573935.1 Arctocebus calabarensis | reverse complement strand
AGGGACTAATGTTTGTTTATTTGTTTGTTTTTAAGAGACACAGTCTCACTTTATCGCCCTCGGTAGAGTGCTGTGGCGTCACACAGCTCACAGCAACCTCCAACTCCTGGGCTTAGGCGATTCTCTTGCCTCAGCCTCCCGAGTAGCTGGGACTACAGGTGCCCGCCACATGCCTGGCTATGAGAGGCACTAATGTCATTAAAACTCAAAGCAGTCCTGCCTACATTTGGTTACCTGCTATAAAGAAAGCCAATCTTTGATATGAGGATTTCCAAGGTAGAAATTTTATTTTATTTTATTTTTTGAGACAGAGTCTCACTCTGATCCCCTGGGTAGAGTCCTGTGGTGTCATAGCTCATAGCAACCTCAAACTCTTGGGCTCAAGAGATCCTCCTGCCTCAGCCTCCTGAGTAGCTGGGACTACAGGTGCCTGCCACAATGCCCAGGCTGTTTTTTTTTTTTTTTTTAAGAAATGGGGTCTCACTATCATTTAGGCTGGTCTTGAACTCCTGAGCTCAGGCAATCCACTGGCCTGGCCTCCCAGAGATTACATGTGCAAGCCATCCCACTTGGCCTGGGAAGAAATTTTAATACAAAAAAAAATCAGTCAACAGAGGCATGTGTTGAAAAGTAGGCATTTATCTAGGGAGATGAATGAAGCCTGAGAGGTGGGCGGGGAAGACCACCTAAGAGTGTCCCCTGTGTGCTGAAAGGAATGGGGCCATGAAGAATTCTGGGGAAGAGCATTTCAGACAGAGGGATGGAGAAGTGCAAAGACCTTGAGGTTGGAATGAATTTGGTGTATCCAAGGTCAAAGACAAGGGCAGTGTGACTGGAACAGGGACAACAAGAGAGTGATGTGAGATGAGGTCTCTGCTTGCGTGAATCAAGTCAGAGAACATTGCCTGGCAAAAGCAAGCCGTAATCCAGCCTGGGAAGGAGGGGTGGGATTTGAAGAGGGGACAGGCAAAGTGAGCCGGGATCTTCCGTGATTCTCAGGGAGCCCAATGCATTGGCTCGGGGCAGTGATCATCACCATTCACAGCTTACTCATGAAGAAACTTCACCAGGGTGAAGTGTGAGGATTTAGCCTACAGAACAGACATTTCCAGGAGATTCAATCCTTGTCTTCACCTTCAGATAATCAATTGCTCTTAGGGTAGGAATATAGGAATAAAGCACTCCAAAGTGTTGAACCTGGAACCTAGAGCCATGGGTAGATGCTTCAGAGAAGCAAATTAGGCTGCAACAAATGGAGAAAGAAGCAGAGCGGAACTCCAAGAAAATGGGCTTATGCAGAAAGCAGTGAGCCCCGGCCTTGCCTTGGAAGCTGCCAGCCAAATCCCAGGGGCACTCAGCAGGGGTCTGGGTAGGGGGAACGAGTGTCAGGGGAGTGGCCCTTTGTCACAGTTTTCCTCAATAGTCCCTCTTATGTCTGTGTCCCAGTGTAATTGTCATTCTCAGGTTCCTTCCCTTCCTAGAAATGTCCCAGAGTGAGTGATAAATTACACGGACCCCCAACTGTAAGACTCTTTTTAACCCTGACACTCCGTGATTCTCCTCCCTACATTGTCACCCCTGTCCAGCCTCTTCAACTGTCATCCTGCAGGGCTTGCTTAAATGTCCCTTCCACCAGGGGCCCTGTCTCTGCCCCCAGACCAGGTCTGGATCCTGCAGAGGATACCCATTGGTTCTGTCTTCCCAGCAGTCCATCTGCAGCAGCACCAGCCTGAGTTTCCTTTGGGAAGCCACTCTTCTTTCTCCAAGGATGGGCACTTGACTCAGCCTGGCCAATCAGAGCATGCTGCCCATCCTCCTGGCCAGGTCATTGATGTGAAGACTGAGGGCACCCCCTTGACAGCCTGGGAGAACAAAGCCCACACAGGGAGAACTGAGCTGAGAGGTCATGCTAAAGCCACTATTTGAGCACCCAGATATAGCCATGCCTGAAGCCAACCTCACTCCCAAGCTGTCCCTTAACCAGAGCCATAATGCCCCGTATAGGTTAACCCCATTGATTGAAGTTTCTGTCATGAGCCAATCTGCCCCCTTGCCCTGTGTCCTCAGAGGACCTGAGAGGTGCTTTTCCTCTCTGTAATCCATGATTGTAAGCTCAGGCTTCACATGTGACTCTCCCACAAAAGCAGAAGCCCCAGGAAAGCAGAGCTGCCTGCCTACCCCCTCCCAGCCCAGAGAGGAGTGTGGCCCTCTCCCCGCTATCCTGGGGGCCTCCCCCCACCCTCCAGTCTAACATAGCTCTTCCCATGATGCTTTGCTCCCAGGTCTATGGCTTCTTTTCAGAGCATCTTTCCCTGCACTTTGCACCATTTCACTCAAGACGGCATTTTTGTTAACATCCCTTCAGCTCCCCAAAACAATGTAACTAATGTCACTCACCTTGTTTCTTAAGTTCTCCACTATTGCACAGTGCCTGGCACCATAAGGGCTTCCAGTGACTACAGCAAATGAGTGAAGGGGAGCGTGAATAAATGAATGAACAGTGTTGGCCTGGGAATTAGATGAGACAAGGGATGGAACAATCCTAACAAAGCGCCTTGGTAAAGGGGGGCTCGGTAAAGGCTACTACTATTTCCATGATAATCATTCACCCGGGTGGACAATGATGGGTGACCACACCCAGCTCTGTGCTGGGCACAGTGAGTGACACAGGGGAATTGCTGACAGCTTCAGGCTTAGGCTTCGTAACAACCCCAGGAGGTAGGTATTATTATTACCCCCCCCCCGGCTGACGGGTAGGGAAACTGAGGCACAGAGAGGCAAAGTATCTTGCTTGGGCTCACACAGCTAAATGTCAGAGTCAGGGTTGAAACCCAGGACATCTGGCACCAGCATCTGTCACTTAATCACTGACAAAACAGATTCTGCCTTGTGGAGATTTTAAAAAAGGCAGAGTTGCCACTCTCAGGATGTGGGCCAGACGCATGAAATGGTGTGAGTGAACTCACACATAATTGTTTAATAAATTAATTCAAAATTCACTGAATTAGAACAGAAGGGGAAAGAGCCGCTCTGAGCCACGGAAGCCAAACCTGCTTGGTGCCCTCTCTGTGCTCAGCATGGATTTACCCTCACTTACGGTAAGAAGTTATTTAACCCATTATTTCAGCTTCCTGCAACTCCAGAGGAATCAGTGAACCGTCAGCTTTACCTAAGATCTTTTTGCCCTGAAGATTAGCAGGAGAAGAAGTGGGAGTGCAGAAAGCTGGCAGAAGGGCGACTGTTAATTCTAGTCGACATTATATCTGAAATAATTTATAAAGTGTCTCATGGAAAATGCGCCTTTGAATGAAGCCCAGGGCTCCTTCAAACTGCTATTTCTCTCCTCCTCGTCCATGAGAAGAGTGGTTACTGCACTCTCCCTCCTTCCCCCTCCTCTGAACGGTGCACATTCCACAGGAGCCAAGAATTAAATCAAAATGACATTCCTCTCACTGTCTCTCGGGCAAGTGAAATGGTTCATTCTCATTGGCTCCTTGGAGGGTTAATAATAATGATGCTATGTACGCAGAGACCACGGTTCAGCAGCCTGTGTTATTAACTGATAACTGAGCTTTCAGCCCTAAGTCACAGGCTGGAATGAGGCCCCTGAGACAAATGAGAACAGAAAGCAGGCTTCTAAAAATGGCCAGATCAAAGGGTTAGTGCTCTGGGTGACCCACCAGCATTTCCTAAGCCACGCCCCCTCTCTCCTGCCTGAAGGTCTCACCTACAAGATGGAGCTCAACAAGGGGACAGGCAGGGGGGCTCCATCAGCCAGGGATGCTTTCTGCTGACACCTGACTAACACAAACAAACAAGAGGCTGTCAATCTCAGGGCAGGGTCCCTCTGATTCTCTTGGCCTTTCTCTCATGGCCTTGAGATGGCTGCTGCAACTCCAGACATCACTTCCACATTCCAGGTAGGATGAAAAGGAGATAGGAGGGAAAATGACCTGTGCTTTTTACCAGTAAAGTAAAAGCCTTCTTAGAGACTGCAGGCTCTGAGACAAGGAGTTCGGGCCATGGGGAAAGCAGGGAGGTTGGAGGGTCAAAACTCCTAGGTTCCCTTTCCTTGTTCACACTACTGACTCCCTAAGAGTTCATGTGTATCTATAATAGTCTGCTGATCAAAAGTCATGTAACCAGAAATAATGGTAATAACAACAATAATAATACAAACTTCAGATGAAATTTTACTTTACACCAGGCACTAAGCCAAGAGTCTCACTTGCATTATCTTACCAGATTCTAACGATCCTATAATGTGGGTGTTATCCATACACCCATTCACTAGATGAGCAAAGTGAGGCTTCAAGTCATGCCCTGGCCTAACTTTGCACTTCTAGGAAGTGGAGGAGCTAGAGTTCAAACCCTGGAAATTGGGCCAAGAACTTAGTTTCTTTATTTTTTTTTTTTTGAGACAGAATCTCCAGTTGTCGCCCTGGGTAGAGTGCCGTGGTGTCAAAGCTCACAACAACCTTCAACTCTTGGGGTCAAACGATCCTCTTGCCTCAGTTTTTTCTATTTTTAGTAGAGACAGGGTCTCAATTTTGCTCAGGTTGATCTTGAACTCATGAGCTCAAGCTTATCCACCTGCCTCAGCCGCACAGAGTGCTAGGATTACAGGCATGAGCCACTGCACCTGGCCTGCCATTCACATCTCTGAACAAGCATCACCTGTGCCATCAAAACACTCCTGACCCTTGTTACGTTGATTCCTGGGTGGGTGTCAGTAGTAAAAGTAGCAACGACTCGCCTTCATCAAGCACTTACTATAATCTGGTGCCCTGCTATGCATTTTACAACTGCATTGTTGTTTAATCCTTGCATCCACTTCTAGGCAGAAAGTATTTCTAGCCCCATTTTATAGACGAGGAAACTAAGGTTAAGCCTCTTGCCTGAGTAAATGGCAGGACCTTGCCCACCCTCACAGCATGCTGTCACCTGACATATCTGCTGTCCTCTTTCTCACACCAGACCCTGAGCTCCTTGGGACAGGGACCCCATCTGAGTTTCTCTGCGTCTCTGCATCTTCATCGCCTGGCACAACTCCTGGCACGTCTCACAAAGGCTTAGAGAATGAATAAAATTATGAAGGAATGAATGAATGAATGCCTCAACCTCACACTGGCAGCCACCCGTCACAGCATTCAGAAAATATACTCTCTTCAACTGCAGATATTCGAAAAGAATCTTAGTGTGGGATAATGAAAGTTACAGAATGTGCTGTTGTGTCCACTCGGCCTCCCAGTCTCCTGCACCTCCGAATGAACAGGTAACTCACACTGAGATTTACTTAAAAGGCATTTAACTCAGCTCACACATCAGCCGACCGAGCCTACCACTTGCCGAAATCCATGCCATGCGTTACCATTTTGATTTCCAGTGCTGAGAAACGGTGGTGGGTTGGTAGGGCCTTTATTTTTCCTCCTCTCACCAGTTGAGTTACTGTCTGCTTTTGTGGAATAAATTGCTATAAATTGAGTTACCAGCACTCTAACATAGGGAGATATATTCTCAATATATATGGGTAGCTGACAATATTATGGAAACACACAAAGTGTATGATGTCAAAGTTTATGTGAACGGTAAGGAGTTGTGATGGATGTTGGAAGAATAGGGGTTGGGGTCCTTGGAGAGTGTGTCCTTGGGCACAGAGACACTCTCCAAGTACACTTCCTCCCACTGCAACCGGCCTCAGACTCTCAAAAGGAGATTTTATTTTATTTTTTTATTATATCAAGGTCAAAAGGAGTTTTAGAGGAGGATCATCCAGATGAACAGGAAGAGCTGATCTGTGGAAAAACCAGTCTGGACAATATAATAAACAGCCCCCAGGGCCCAGGAAGGACGGTGTTGGGGACACTGGCCAGTGCTCTGTTCACATTCCGTTGATGGCTCCTACTGGGTCCTGTGTGCCCATCCCTTGGCTTCCTGGTGCTTTGCTTCTAAAGGCTGCAACCTGCCAAGTCTCTGGAAGCCTGACCTATGGGTGATTGGACTTGCTTTGCAGCTCCACAGCCCCCATGGGGCAGCCGTTAGCCAACAAGTGTATGGCACAAAAATGTGAAAACCCAGCAACTTTGCAAGTTTGAACAAACTCTGAGATCTAATACATACTCCAGAGCCATCCACAGAATCCACTGGATTCCAGGGCTTCCCCAAGTCTCTTCTTGCCTGGCTCCTTCCCATTCTCTGTCCTCCTTTTTCAGTTTGCTTACAGCTGTCCATTGCCTGCACCTCTGAATGAACAGAGAACTCACACTGAGATTTACTTAAAAGGAATGTAACTCAGCTCACACATCTGCTGACCTGGGAGCACCTCCTTCATAAACCACATGTGCCCGAAAGTTCACCTCAGGGTCTGCTCCTTGGAAGGGACACAGGGTTTGCATCAGGAGACCACCACCAACTGGGAGCGTCTGCGGGGTGTCGTGTGAGCGGGAGGTGGGAAGCCCAGGAGCTGGTGGGCAACAGTACCCAGGAGAAGAGGGTGGGGCAGAGGGCTGGAGGGAATCTGCAGAAAACCCATCTGTGTCTGGCAGAGAACGAGTCGGCTTCAATCTCATGCACAGCTGAAGGCCATGACACCTTATGGTGACATTAACAGGCATGTAAAAACTTTTCTGGCTCTGTTCTCCTTTATATCCCACTACCTAATACTCCACATCCCCCAAGGAGTCAGAAACAGCAGATCTTGGCTAGTAAGGTGACTCACGCCTGTTATCCTAGCTCTCTGGGAGGCTGAGGCAGGAGGACCTCTTGAGCTCAGGAGTTTGAGACCAGCCTGAGAAAAAGGGAGACCGTCTGTTCTAAAAACAGTAAAATTAGCTGGGCGCAGTGGCGTAATGCCTATAGTCTATTTCAAAAGACAAAAAAAAAAAAAAAAAAGGAAAGACAAAGCTCACCTAATAATAGTCAGAACATCTGAACCCAAAGCAAATATAAGAATAAATAATTGTAAACAATTGGGTGGAAAACGTCACCCTTTTCAGAACACAACTGAGACCCAAAGAGAAGATCAAAGCCCGGGCAGCCGGGGTGAGGGGTGTTTACCTCCCTTACTGCATCATTCATTCAGCAAACATCTACAGACAGCTTACCCTGTTCTACGTAGCAGAGAGTCAAGGTCAAACAGGGCAGACACCCCCTCCCTGGAGGAACAAGGGAGGGGCCGGATCCCTTGGAAATCTGCTCTCTGTGAAGTTCAAGACTACCACTGTCTTCACATAGCAGGGACGGTTACAGATTAGGGGAGGCTGAAGCTCATTCAGGAAGCCCTTTTATGGAAAAATGACACAAAATTATAAATGCAAAGTTGGATACCAAAATAGAGGTGAGAGGCCCTGATGCTTAAACTTCTTCAGGTTTTACAGCAATTCCTCCCGAACACACCTAAATTCAAGAGCAAAAACGACTTCTGAGCTGGACAGGCAGCGCCCTCTAGTGGCTAGAAGAAGAAAGGCCTCAACGAGCCCTGAGCGGCTCGGACACACCCATCCCCGGACCGTAAAGCCAGGCGGACCACCTGGACCAGTATCTTCCTAGAAACTGTCTCGTAGGCCTACAGCCCTGCCTCTCCCACCCCTAGAGCTAATTATTAGCAGAGGCTCAGAGCTCAGCGTCCAGATGTACAGTTTACTCATAGTTTGACTTGGGGCAAGTAACTTTACCCTTCTGAGCTTCATCAGTTTCTCTTCCTAGAAATAATTTGTCTTCATAAGATTAAATAAGCACCTAATAATAGAATATCTGGGCTTAGCACCTGTGGCTCAACGGGCTAAGGCACCAGCCACGTACACCTGAGCTGGCGAGTTCGAATCCAGCCTGGGCCGTCAAACAATGCCGACTGCAACCAAAAAATGGCCGGGCGTTGTGGCGGACGCCTGTGGTCCCAGCTACTTGGGAGGCGGAGGCAGGAGACTCGCTTGAGCCCAGGAATTAGAGGTTGCTGTGAGCTGTGATGCCACAGCACTCTATCCAGGGTGACAGCTTGAGGCTCTGTCTCAAAAAAAAAACAAAGTCAGAATATCTGAACCCAGCAAATACAAGAATAAATAAATGTAAACAATTGGGTGGAAAACATCACCATTTTCAGAACACAACCGAGACCCAAAGAGAAGATCAAGGCACGGGGAGCCGGGGTGGGGGTGTGTTTCAGAGGATGGCTGGCATGTAAGGGTACTTTGATATGTAAGTTCTTGGAAAACATACTGACATTGCCATCTCCTGCTGTTTCTGAATCTACTCTTCTGAAGAAGCCACCCCACTGCCAACTGGCAAGTGAACCAAAGGCCCAGTTACAGGTTCAAGGAGGGGCGTGTCTATCTCATGTACTGCTCCCCAGAGTCCCCCCCAAAGAGAGACAGGGGAGTTTATTCACCTCTACATTCCCCCCAGGACCTCCCTGGCTTCATAGGCCATCACAGACCTTAGAAAAAGTCACTGCTGGAAGGAGGAGCAGGGAGAGGCCCCAGTGCAGTGTGAGATAAATGAAGCCAGGAGTTTGCTTTTCCTTCTTGTAACTTTGTTTCGCGACCTAATTTCAGATTCAGAGAAAAGTTGCAAGGATAATGCAAAGAATTCTCATGTGCCCTTCACCCAAATTCCCCGAATGCACACATTTCCCACACAGCCTCTTCCTTCTCTGTCCCCCTCTCTCAACACACCTGCAGCATGCAGCAATCAGGAAATTAACATAAATACGATACTATTATCTACACCTCGGACCTTATTTAGGTCCCACCAGTGGTCCCAGTAATGTCATCTACACAAAAGAAAAGCCAGGGCCATAGTTACGTTCAGCTGTTAGGTCTTTTCAGTCTTCCTTGACGTACTTCCCCAGCTCTGTGTGCGTGTGTCCATGCACACTTCATGACACTGACATTTTTTCAGGAGCGCAAGCCACTTAGACTGTAGGATGGCCTTACTTTGGAATTTGCCTGATGTTTCCTCATCCTTAGATTGAGGTTATGCATTTTTGGTAAGAATGCCAGAGGACTGATGTTTCATCTCCTCAGTACATCACAGTTCATAGTGTCATTTGTGAAAGGGGTTTGGGGGTGTACCCAGAAATGAGACTGGGAGAGGTTCAAGCCAAGTTTAATAAAGGGGGCACAGGGACCCACCTGGGCAAAGATGGCGTCTGCACCGAGGGTGGTTGGAGGCTTGTTTTTATACCGTGCGTAGGGGGAGGAAGATTCCACAGCTTGCTGGAAGGTTCTGGCAGGCTGTGTCTTTCTGGGGTGGGGCCAGGTAGATCCTTTGTTCTGGGAGGAGACGAGAAGAAGGTGGAGGGGGAAGGGTTTAGGGCCCCAGCAAGTTGTCCCATTACTGGAGATGTTAACTTTGACCACTGGGATGAAGTGACATCTTCCAGGTCACGCCACTATTCCTTTACTTTTTCCTTTGTAATGAGTAAGTATCTTGTGAAGAGCTAATTTTCGGCCATATAACTATCCTATTCCTCCTCAAAGTCCACCTTCTAGTGTCAGGATCCCCTGATCACACCTGCCTGAATCCGTCGTTACCATAATCACTGCCAAATGGTGATTGTGTCATTTTTTTCTCCATTTACTAATCGCCTTTCCTCTGTGAGGAGGCGCTTTCCCCTCTAGCCTGTTACTTTTACTTTCTTTCTCTAGTGGACTCAAGGATTTCTGCGCTGTTCAGTGTTTTTAGTGCATTACAATTATTTATGTCCATGCTCAAATGGCCCCAGATACGGCCCCTAAGAAAGACTAGGGGAGCAATAGGTTTGGGCTGGGTAGGAGCTAAGTAGCTTCTTCGGATCGCAGGAAGTTAGTTCTAAGCAGATGCCTAAAATTTAGATGGGAGAGTAAAGGGATGCCAATCCTCCCCATCACACTTATTTTTTTACTTATTTATTTGTAGACAGTTTTACATATGAAAAGTACCTCCTGGGAGATGAGGGGAAGGTACTCTGAGCCCTTTCAACTGAGCTCAAAGTTGTTCAACTTCATTTTATGGGCCAGGGTCACCTAACTGAACCGCAGGAGCCTAATTGCTGGAAGGGAGACTCTGGGGAGGAAGTTCACACTAGGGTAGGAGCTGGGCTCTGAGCCATATGGTGATGGGGTGTGGACTCAGCCTGAGAACTCTGTCCTCAGAGACAGTGACAGTCCAGCCATCTGGCACTACAGTTGTGCCTTGGAGACAAGACATGGCTAGTCGCTGAAGAGCTCCTGGGACACTTGGGGGCAGGTACTTCTGCCATGTGACTCCCCCGACTAAACCTAAACAGAAGAGTGGAAGAAGATGAAGCTGGGGTCATGGGCAGTGGAGAACTCCGTTACAGCCATATCGCTGCAGATATTCTCAAGACCACAAGGCCACCAGGGAGGAGTGCTGGGGCAAGGTCAAGCAGAACTCTTGTGCTGAATCCCAGGTCTGCACAAGAACCTGGGCATCCGGGAAATTTGGGAAACCCTACAGAAAGTTGGGCCTCCTCTGGGTAACTATTTATATTTGATAAAATACAATTCATTAGTTCTTTTTCCTTTTATGGGTCATGGTTTTCAGTTCAAATCTAAGAACTCTTTGCCCAGCCCTAGGTCCTAAAGATTTTCTCCGGTTTTTTGTTTTCCTAAAGTTTTATAGATTTGGACTTTTCTTACTTAAGTTTATGATCTATCGATTTTGAGTTAAATTTTGTACAGATGTGAGACTTAGTTCAAGGTTTGATTGTTGTCATCGTTTTTTTGCCTATGAGAGTCCAATTACTCCAGCACGATCTGTTAAAAAGGTTATCTTTCCTTCACCGAGTTGTTTTTTTCCCCCTTTGCCAAAAATCACTAGGGAATATTTGTGTGAATTAATTCTGATGTTCTATAATCTGTTCCAATGATCTATGTGGCTCTTTCTCACTGATACCCCAGATTTATTTTATATGAGGTCTTGAAATCAGGGAGACTGAGTCTTCACACAGTATTCTTCTTTTCTTTTCTTTTCTTTTTTTTTTGAGACAGAATCTCACTATGTCACCCTGGGTAGAGTGCTGTGGCGTCACAGCTCACAGCAACCTCCAACTCTTGGGTTTAGGCGATTCCCTTGCCTCAACCTCCCAAGTAGCTGGGACTACAGGCATCTGCCACAACGCCTGGCTATTTTTTGGTTGCAGTTGTTATTGTTGTTTAGCAGGCCGGGGCCGGCTCAAACGGCGGAGGCAAGAGACTCGCTTGAGCCCAGGAATTGGAGGTTGCTGTGAGCTGTGATGCCACAGCACTCTATCCAGGGTGACAGCTTGAGGCTCTGTCTGAAGAAAAAAAAAAAACATACTCAAGAGGTACAAGTGCAGGGCTAAACACCTCAGTCCAAA
>CAUYON010210276.1:0-27140 GCA_963573935.1 Arctocebus calabarensis | reverse complement strand
TTACAGATAGCCTTCATGGCATTTTCTTGATCACTATATAAAGACATTGATACTCTACATTTAGTAAGTTTCCCCAGTACCCTGCTAAGATGCACCGTAGGTGTGATCCCACCAATTGCCCTCCCTCCACCCATACTCCCCCCACCCCACCCCAAACAAAATGTTCAACAGATCTTGTTCAATGAACACGTATTTAGTGGATGGTAAATATGCAAAAGATTATTAGTATGTCCATTTTTACTTTAGGAGAATAGATTTAAAATACCAGATATGCAATTCTAATTTTACACACACACAAACACACACGAGGGCTGACCACCAAGTATCCAACCATATACTAAGAAAAATAGTGTTAGCAATGATGAGTACTTTCTACACAGTACATATACATTTTATTTACACGTATAAATTTATATATATGCACACTCCTATATATTTCAAGAGAAAGTAAAAAAAATTTTTTTTTGAGACAGTCTTACCATATCGCCCTGGGCAGAGGGCTGTGGCGTCATAGCTCACAGCAACCTCAACCTCTTGTATTTAAGCAACTCTCCTGCCTCAGCCTCCCAAGTAGCTAGAATTATAAGTGCCCGCCACAACATCTGTCTATTTTTTGATTGTAGTTGTCTTTGTTGTTTGGCAGGCCTGGGCTGGAGTCGAACCCACCAGCTCTGGTGTGTGTGGCTGGAGCCTTAGCTACTGAGCTACAGGCGCCAAGCCAAGAGAAAGTAAATTTGATACTAGAATATAATTTCTTTTCTATTGTTCAATTTCCATCTTTACCTCTACTTTTCTTTTCCCAATTGCCCACCACTGGAATGACATTCTCATGCCTCCCTTCCTATATAAGAAACTAAAATTGTTGTAGTTTTATGAAACTGGACATGAACAACATCTGTTTGTTGATAGTTACTATTTCTAATCTTTACGAATCTGGTGAAATCCTTTCAATGTCACTGGGATGGGTTCATCCTCCATGTGGTTCTCCATCATTAGCAAATTAAAATGCCCTTGGGGTCCTAATTTCATCACATAAATCATTTGCATACTATATGGAGAACAGGTTTAACATCAACACTAATCGCTTTGTGTCTGTGTTGAAAATCAACAATGTGTACTCACAAGCTCCCGTCATTCTCTGTACTAAAGGCTTCCAAATGGGAAAATATATTAAATATGTTTATTGATCAAAGTTATGTTCAAATCCCATTAAAGTCTCATAAGCTCATAAATATCTTTTATTCTTAAATATAAATTGAAGCCAACTAAATAAAAAGAAAATAAAACCCTTTCTTTTTTAAAATAAAAGCTTTCTTTTTCCAATTTGGATAATTATTAATAGTGCCTCTAAGTAAATCTCCTAAGCTGGCTGTACAAATAATTTCTGAAGTTTCTAAAGTACCAATTTGAAATGAACTGGACTGTTACTAATTCTTTTGATTTTGAGAAGGCTGAATTTAAGACCAGGCCTTCCTTGTATTGTATTATAATAACGCTATTACTAAGAGTTTGCAATTTCCAGAGCTCTGTTCAAAACATGTTTCCCACAGGATTGCAAAATAACTAACAATTCAATTTTGTCACATTCCTGCCATGTGGAGGAGAGTAGCTAAAGTCAGAGTAAGTCTCTCAGTCAGAGCATGGACCAGAAGATACAGTCAAGTGAAGCTCTTCACCCCTCTCCCTGCAGCACCTTGCTGTCCCCTTCAACATTGCTCCGGGGGGTTTCTGCCTCCGAGTATATTTCAGAGGTTCTGGTCCAGCAGAATTGCAAGATCTGTTTTGCCAGGAGCACTTTTTCTCATTCATTCGAAAGGAAATTGCAACCACATATTTCGGACTCATTTATGCTTAAATCATCAACATTTTGGCTTCTGGGGGCTTTCTGCTGACCAGTTAGCCTCTGTTACCTTCTAATGAGCCTTTAAAATACATTTTCCTTAAAAAAAAAAAAATACAGGAACTCGCAGAGTGCTGACCATCTCATTTATTATGCAAAGTAAGCATAGTTCCAATGTGTAGCAAACATTTTAAATCATATCCAATGTCTATTTTTTTCCTATAAGATCAGTTCCCTCAAGTTTATAAAGCATCAGCTGCTATCTTCTCCCCCTACCCCCTCAGTCCTTCATTCAGCTTAACCTAACTTGTAGCATTTACAACAAAAATTGAACTCACCCTGAGGTTGGCTCCTGTCAGATATTTCAGGAGTTTCAACCTCAGGTACAAAATACCAAAGTCCTTTCCAATCTTGGGTTTGTAGTTGAGTGAGGTTGTCCAGGACCTTCAGACTTTTTGGGTCAGACCCGCAGGGTTTCTGTTCTGCTTCCTTCCTTCCCTCGTTTCCTGCCTCAGCCAAGGTTCCGCTCCTGGCCTCTGGGCAAGAAGAGGGTTTCTCTTTCGTATCTTATCTGCACCTGTGCTGCTGTGTCCTTGGAGACGCAGGTAAGTGATGATGGAAGTGTGATGAGATGCACTCAAATTGAAATGATCCCGAGTTTCCGCAGCATTTATAGATGGTGTTACCTTGATTCAACAAACTGCTTCATTCCCCAGTTGTCAAAGTGGACTCAATTGTTGTTCTTTCTTTCTTTTCTTTTCTGTTTGTTTGGTTTTTTATCCAGATTGGTGAGAAACTCAACCCAACTGAAACACTTTTTTCTCATGAAGGAATGCTTTTTTCATCTATAAAAATATGAAATGGGGGGCGATGCCTGTGGCTCAAAGGAGTAGGGCGCTGGCCCCATATGCCATTCAAACCTGGCCCCAGCCAAAAAAAAAAAATTGTAAAAAAAAAATAAAAATAAAAAAAATATGAACTAGGAATCAGAAGGCCTGAAATCTAGTGCAGTTCCTGCTGTTAATTATCACTGTGATTTAAAAGTAATAGATAACCTTTAATAACTACCCAGCATACCTCAGTCACTTTGTAAGAAAGAGCTCACACAACTTTGTAAAATACCTCCAATTACTCTCCTCATTTTATATGTTAAAAAGCTGAGATTCATAGAGGTTAGGTAAGTTTTGATTAAACCCAGGGATTCTGACTCTAAAGCATTCAAATTCATCATTATGCTCTAACCATCCACATCTTACTTGTGTTAGAAACTTAGTATATTCACAGAAAAAAAAAAAAAGGATGGCATTTGGCTGATGTGATTACATTTCTTCTTTCACTCTGGAAGTATTTATTTTGTAAATGGCCGAGTAACATTGTGATTAATGAGAATGAAATGACGACCAGCAGAGACACAATTTCTGGGTCTGTGGTCATGGAGCTTATAATCCAATGGGTCATTAATGGCCTTTCCAACATTAATATCTATTTAGTGATTCTGCATAAATTTTCCCCATCCAAGTACTAACCAGGCCCGACCCTGCTTAGCTTCCGAGATCACAGGAGATCGGGCGCGTTCAGGGTGGTATGGCCGCAGACGATTCTGTGTAAATTTCATTTGCTTTTCCATATGTACCTTGAATCCTGTCTCCTTCATGAAGAAGTATCTGTCTATGTTTACCCCGGCTGAGCTCTCCATTTTGAACAACTATCATCTGGTTTCCACTATATTGTCATCAAGAATATTTAAATCAGCTCCTTATGACAAAATGTAAGAGTTATCAGAGAACAAATAAAAGTGCCTTTCATATAGCAGGTTTCTTTTTGTTTGTTTGCTGAGATTTTATGAGTTACACGTGATGTCAGGTACATCACAAGCACCCAATGACCTAGGGGTGTGTTTACCCCATTTTACAAATTAGAGGACAGTAGAAAAGTGAACTCCTTTCCCCAAATCTCCCGTTGAGAAAGCAATGAAGCTGAGGCTCAAAGCCAATGCTTCCCCCCACCCCCTGCCCCTGTATTGCCCCATTTAGAAAAAAACTAGATGCTGTTGAGTTAATTCATCCAGATTGTCCTCTAAAGCTTAGTTCTAGGAACTGAAATGTGCATTACAAAGAGTAAAAGAAACATCTCCTTTAAGCTCATGACTTTCCAGAAACACAAATTAATACAGTGTGGCTTCCCAAAACACTATTAATACAGTGTGGCTTGCCTTTCCTATCCATCTTTCTCAATCTGTCTGTTTTTATGCTTAAAAAAAAAATTTCAGATCAACATGAGGGTACAAACGATTAGGTTACATTGTTCGCTCTTGTCAGGTAAAGTCCAAGCTATAGGTGAGCCCTTCACCCGGGGGTGGGACGTGCACCCTGATACTGTGCCCGTTAGGTGAGAGCTTACCGATCCTCTCTACCCCTCTGTCTTCCTCCTCTCCTCACTTCAATTTAATTGTGGTTTTCTTTCCTGCATGCAGGTGCCCAGCTTTTGGTTTCATTAGCATTGAGTACATTGGATACTTGCTTTTCCATTTTTGTGATACTTGACTAAGGAGAGTATTCTTCAACTCCATCCAGGTTAATACAAAAGACATAAAGCTTCCATCTTTTTATGGCTGAATAGTACTCCATGGTAGGCATATACCACAATTTATTAATCCATTCATGAGTTGGCGACTGCTTGGGTTGAGTCCATGTTTTGGTGATTACGAATTGAGATACAATAATAAAAAAAAAAAAACTCTAAGTCCTCTAAGCACCTGTGGCTCAAAGGAGTAGGGTGCCGGCCTCATATGGTGGAGGTGGTGGGTTCAAACCCAGCCCTAGCCAAAACCTGCAAAAAACCCCCCAAAACTCTAAGTCCTTATGGTAAAATGATTTCTTTTTCTTCTGAGTAGATACCTAGCAATGGGATTGCAGCATCAAATGGAAGGTCAACTGTTAGCTCTTTGAGGATTCTTCATACTTCTTTCCATACAGGCCACATTAGTTAGCAACCCCATCAACAGTGTAAGTGTTCTCTTCCCTCGACACCTTCTCTCTACAAAACTTTGGGACTCTGTGATGTGGGCTGTTCTCACTAGGGATAAGTGATATCTCAGAGTGGTTTTGATGTGTATTTCTCTGATTATTAGGGACAATGAGCATTTTCTTTAGAGAAGAATCTGCTCCTGACTCTTGCCAACTTATAAATGGGATTGTTTTCTCTTTTCTGGTTGATTAGATTGAGTTCTCTATAAACTGTAGTTATCAGTCCCTTTTCAGATTGGTAGAATGCAGATCTCTTTTCCCGCACTGAAGGCTGTCCGTTTGTGTTAGTTGTGCCTTTATCTTGATCAAGTCCCATTTATTTATTTTTGGTGTTGCTGCAATTGCCAAAAGAGTCTTCTTCATAAAATCTTTTCCCAGGTTGATATCATCAACAGTTTTTCCCACAATTTCTTCTAGAGAAGTGATTGTCGACTGGTGTGCTATAAAAGGATCTTAGATGTGCTGCAAAAAATGTTTAAAAATAATTATTCTTGACAGAAGTTCAAAGCACAATAAGTATACCTTTTTGACTCTTTTTTTTATCAATATAATTTAATTGTGCCATGGAAATTTAACTATAGGTTCAAGTGTGCATTGATTTAAAAAAGTTTGAAAAATGCTGTTCTAGAGTTTTTATTGTTGTATGTCTTCAATTTAAATCTTTTATTCCCATGGTTTCCGGGCATTGTGTACCTGAGTGCTCAGAAAGGCTTAAGCTGCTGCCTGATTCCCGCTTCACCTGTTATCTGGTGCAATCACTCTGCCCAGATTCCTGGCAGGTCCCCAAGCCCTGGAAGCAGAGAGAGCACTCTCACAACTTGGTCAAACGCCTGCAGGGTGAGCACAGGGGCTCGATCCTGCTGAGTTTCCCTGCATGTGCTTTGATATTATCAAATGTATTACCCGGCACCTTTTTGTTTATTTCCACACTGGAGTCCTGTGCTATGTTTCTGGGGTTTCACAATGTTCCTTCTGAGAATAGCACTGGCTTCCTATTTACCCTTCTTTCCTTTGGAGTCGTAGGTTTGCAGGCTACTTCTAATCTGACATTTCCCCCCTCCTGATGTTTCCTCGTGATGGCGTCTTCAGGAAAACTCTTCCAGTGGTGGCAGCCAGATCCAGGGGAATCTTGGCAGAGGGGCATGCTTGCAACTTGCTTGGTGCCGAGTCCTTCTGTGAAGCTTAGGCAAGTCTGCCATGTCATCAGCTGCCCAGCACTTGCTTGGGGGAGGCCTGGGCTGGGCCTCAGGTGTGGGAGGCATCACATGACCAAGGGCAGGTTTCTGGCTGCTGCATCCATCCTGCAGGCTAGAGCCCCCAAGGCACCTGCAGGACCCTATTTACTCTTCTTTCCTTAGGAGCTGTGGCCGTGTGGGCTGTTTCTGGTCTGCCATGCTTTTTAGAGTTGCTCTTTATTTTTTAATCTATTGCAGACAAGGAACCTGGGACCTCAAAAGATCTGACTTTGTGAATCCGAATTCCAGTTTAGAGGTACATGTAACCGAGACAGAAAAACATATGGCATGACAAACATGTTATAATCATCATTTTCTGTGGTTTCTGGGCAAATATTTGATCCCATCTTTGACCTCTAATTCAGTTTTTATGTAGGGATCAGGTCCGTCATCTGGAATTTTAGATTCCAGTGAAAGTAGTTGTTCTCTGCACCCAGTTCTCCTTTCAAGAGCACATTTAAAGGTATTTATTAGTTCAAATTTACTAGCGTATGGAATGTGGGGTTAAAAATAATGTGGAGAGGGAAAATATTTCTCTTTCGGCTTGTTCACTTTGTGCAGTAGACATGTACAATGGATTTGATCTTTCTTCGAATCCAAGTGCAAAGAACAGATGCTTATATTGGACAACAGAGGTCTGACAGACTAAGCTGTTTTTCTGGGTTTTTGTCTGTTTGTTTGTTTATCTAATCATGAAAGGAAAATGATCCTCTACAGTGTGGCTTACTAAAGTTGTTGACTTTCAGTGAGTTTAGGGGATAAAGTCCCAGCTAATGCAACGTTATTTGCTCTTCCATTTACCACTATGTAAATATTTTGACATTGTTTCCCATGGGTTTCACTAAGATGTTACATTAGTCACGACATTTTTAAGTCAAAAACTCCCAACCAGAAGTAGCTAAGGCCGAATGAGGAACTAATTTATGTTTCATATAAACTGCAAAGTTAGCGACCATCAGGCAAGGATGGATGCAGGATCTCACACAGATATGATGTTTGTTTTTCTCTCTCTCCTTCTCAGCTCTGCTTCCTCTCTGTGTTAAATTTATTCTTGAGCTGGTTCTCCCCATATGGTGGAAAAGATGGCTCCTAAAAGCTATAAGCCTAGACCCAAATTGTCTGCCAGTCTAAGAGAATAGAACGTCTGTCTTCAAATTTTCTTACATAAGGACTTTGATTAGGCCTGGTTGGACACTCACTGCTCCTACGTGTCACCGTTCCCATGAGATGGTGCATGGTAAACTTCATGCAGGTCCTGGGGTTGGTCCAGTTGGAGTTGCAAGGCTTCGGGGGTCGGAAGGTGGAGCTGGGCTGGGCGGCCTGCCGAGAGGCGTGGTTGTTTCTCCAAGCAGTGGCGTCTGGCAGACAATAAGTTATCTGCACAAAACAATTCCAAATAGTTCCTCTTCTAACTATGTCTCCTGGCATAAACAACCATCACCACAAGAAACACATGTGTCTCCTTCCCCTTCCCAAACAGGATCAAAGACCTGTCCTTCCCTCCATTCTCTTTTATCTCTGACCGTGTGCAGCCCAGATGTAGTTCCTCAGCATCCAAATGTTATAGATGGATAGGCGAAAACTTCACTTACCCCCCATTCTCAATACATAATAATGAAGAGAAATAATTCTAATTAAACTACCACATTGGAACGTGAAACACTTTGAGAAATGCTACTGACCCTTTCTTGGCAAAGCAAAGATTTTCCTTCCTTGGTGGTGGAGTAGATTCCTTAACAGTTTATCAGTTAGGAAGATTCAATAGCAAATAAAACAAACAAAAAAAAGCTTGGATTGAAATTGGTTAAAACTATAAGCAGGTTTATTTTTTAATAAAACGAGAAAGCCACGGGTAGGACAAAGCGCCAGCCATCGAGCATCTGAGACTGGACCCCACTGGTTTAGGCTTCTCCTCCTCAGAGGGATGTCGTCATGCCCAGGCTTGCTATAAGATTGTTCCTGTGAGTCTAGGCGCCGCATCCAGGTGAATGTGGAGATGTTACATGTCCGAACAGTGGAGAAACTATCTCTTTTTATGTATCTTTTTTATTCGAAAGGAAGCTTCCCAGAATTTCCCCAACGGAACTTCCCCTTTCCCCCCCAGCAATGTTCCCAGGGAGTGGACACACGCTCACACCTGAGTAAGTCACAGCCATTGCTACTAATTGCCATGATGGATTGAGATCACTAGAGCTGGGGAAGGGTTCAGCACCCTCTCAACCACAGGTGTGTGAAGGCACGCAACCAAATCTCTACGGAAGAAGAAGGGGAGTGGGATGGACATCGGGCACACAGTCCGACGGTCACCTACGGAGTCCATCTGGCTGACCCCAACTCCACTCTGGGTCAGGCTTTTCAGAGTTTATTGCCCATCGTAACAATATCTCGGGAGGAGCGGGTGATTCAGGGTCTTTTGAGATTGCAGTCACATTATGCTTCTTCACCAGGCTTGGAAAGATACGAGTAAAATAACTGCTTGAAAACTCTACTAAGTTAACAATGCCAGAAATCTACCTTTAGCAACAGGCTTCTGGGCTTTGGACATCTGTTAAATATTTCATTAATGGGATTCCATGGTGAATTCAGCTGGGTATTTAAGGCAGAGATAATCTGTCCTCTGCCACCACTGCTGGTTTACAGTGTAGAGTGCTTTGCAGGGGGCATTGTTTACAGAACTATGAGTTCACATACACGGGAAGTTTGGCCCCACCCATTTCTCCATCTTGTCCTTATAAATCTCATCTTAAAGTTTTTGTCTTCCCACCTTGCTCATACCAGCTGCCGTGCTGGTGATCACCAGGCCTTCAGTATTAACATGTCATCAGCCTTAAAGAGAACGGGCCATCACTGTGTTACACACTACTCTTCTTCAAGCAGGCAAATTAAGACCAGTTATCATTGTTATTATTAACATTAGCACCTTATCAAGGGCCAGAACAGACATCAGCATTTCAACATTTTTTACCACAGATCCAGAATAAGCAGCACTTAGTACATGTTCGATAAAACAGAGAGAAGTTTAATCCATTATTGACTTCCACAGGACAGCGATTGGCTATTTTCCAACCGAGAATGGAGGCTCGCGTGTCTCTCACTGACCTCTCCCACTTCCACCTGCCCTAGCTTCTTTTTTTAGGCTCTGACACGTGCTATATCTCACTTGGAAGCACCAACTTCTATATCAACAAGAACTCTTTGGATGGTGATTTTTAAGAGCTTTATTAAAATTCTTTCCCCCCAACTGAAACTTACTATACTACTTGACCAGAAAGCCTGGGGGCTGTCAGGCTTTGGGCACCACCACTGGCTCCGTGGCTGTGAAGCCTGCAAAGGCCATTGCCAGGAGTCATTCTCAGTCAGGTTCTTTCTGTGTGTCAGGAAAGACAGTTTCTGGCAGCCCCAAGTCTACATTTTTATGACTTGCAATCCAAAAAGAAGAGAGACCATCTGTCTTCCGTAGACATATATCAGCCCAATCCAAGTCTTCTCCATGGTGGAACTATAGGGTCTTGTGCTTCAACCAGCTGGGTGCACCCTGATCAGTCAGGTAGGGATGTGGGAGCAGAGCGGTCTGGCCAGATGGAGCCCACTCTCACGGCCAGGGTGGTGGGGCACCTGGAAGGACGCGCCAACATCTCACAGAGGCTGGGAGGGGCTTCTCAAGGTCAAGGCATTGAATGAGAATAGCAATGTGCTCATCCAGGTGGAAGGAAGGAGGCTTGGCCAAGGTCGGGTCTGGGTATGGCATGGTCCCCTCCCCGAGGCGTGATTTGAGCACTTCAACTTCATTCTGCTCCCCAACGCTCCCCAGCAGCTGATGCTGTGTGGGAAGATGCATTTGTCCACTAGGTAAAAACAACCATATGGATGTCTCTTAAAGACTTCTTCAGATCAACACCGCTTTCCAAGTGTGAAATGCTATGAGACAACCTCTGCACGTGAAGTTAATTTATGCAAAGGGGGGGGAGGGTTAAAAGCAGCAACACACAGTCATTTCTCAAGCTCTCTGTCCTACAGCTCAGATGAAGACTCTCCCTAGACCCCTCCCCAAATTGCAAAAAAAAAATCCCCCCACAGAATAAACTGCAATGTGATTTTCTTCCCAACAACGTTGCTTTCTACGTTCCCGATTTTTCCAACGAACGAGTCCTGTGAAAGCATTAATGATTGCACAATGCACAGGGTTAGTAAGGTAAGTGGAGCTCATAATTACCTCATTTACATTCTTTTATTCACTGAAACAGAATTCTTAATGACTTTTATGTGAAATGCAGGGTAATCAGTGCAAATGAAGCTCTCTGGTGCCCAGTGGAGGAGAGAGCCAAGTCCTGGCTCTCAGCAAAAAACTCCTGATGAATGGCCAGACCGAAGAGCCCAGCATGCAGGCCTGGGACATTCAATTTCAAGAGACTGAGAAAATATTTCAGGAGACTAGCACAACTAGGTTCAGATCTAAGAAATATCAAGGGTTAAAAGCAGAAAGCCACAGTGGACTATTCTTACCCTCTCCCTGACTTCTGAAGGAGAAATGAGCAGCGTCCCTGCTCAGAATTATGGGATAAAGGGAGGCAGCCAGTAAAGAAGAGCCCTTGTCTCTAGTCCTGGCCCATGCATGTAGCAGCTGTGAAATGTCAAATTATTTCACTTGTTTGGACAGCAGATTATCCACTTGTGAAAGGAGAGGTGTGTACTTCAGAATTACCTGGGGAACAGGCTCCCTTAAAGCAGATTGGTTTAGTATTTCCCAGACCTAGCAGTTCAGTATCTCCTGGGGAAGGGTTACAACAATTGTATTTTGCACAAAATCCCCAGGTGATCTTTAAACAACCAGCATAAAACTTAAAAAAATTCTTGTGAGCAAGAATCTCGTTAGGTAAGGTATCCTTGACGTTTGGGGAAAAAAAAAATGTCCTATAATATAGGAAGGATAAAAAGAGTTGCCGGTTAACTGGTACCTTTATGACAGCATGGACGTTTAGAAGGCAAAGTGAAATGTCACAAACGTGTGGTGACAATACTGAATGGAATGTCAGGATGAACCCTGCAGTGTGGAGGACAGAGACCGTTTTCTAACACTGAGGAATTCTAACCCAGAGGGGCCCTCCGTGTGAACGTGGGGTAGAGCAGAGCTCGGGCCTGCAGCCCTCTGCACTGCAGACCGAGGCCTGATTTCTGCACCTCTCTCAGCGGTCTCTTAGAGCCGTCGGGCTACCATTCAGATTTCTACATAGAGTCCTCATTGGCAACCACCTTCTGCCAATGGTTATAAAATGTATAAATGAATTATTTACTTTCTAGATCTTTTCCATCTTTATCTTAACACAGGGTGGCCATAAAGTTTAAGTTAAATTATTAACACTACCTTTATGGCCACCCTGTATTACTGCAAATGTTGGAACTTGAGTACACGGTGTTAAAAAAAAATACTCCATTTAGGGTGGCGCCTGTGGCTCAGTGAGTAGGGGGCCGGCCCCATATACCGAGGGTGGTGGGTTCAAAATGGCCCCAGTCAAACTGCAACTAAAAATAGCTGGGTATTGTGGCGGGCGCCTGTAGTCCCAGCTACTCGGGAGGCTGAGGCAAGAGAATCGCCTGAGCCCAGGAGTTGGAGGTTGCTGTGAGCTGTGTGACACCATGGCACTGTACCAAGGGTGATAAAGTGAAACTCTGTCACTACAAAAAAAAAAAAAAAAAACTCTACTTAGGTCCAGTGAGGTGGTTCACGCCTATTACCCTAGCATTCTGAGAGACTAGGTTGGTGGATTGCTTGAGCTCAGGAAATCAAGACCAGCCTGAGCAAGAGCGAGACCCTGTTTGTACTAAAAATAGAAAAACTAGCTGGGAGTTCTGGTGGGTGCCTGTAATCCCAGCTACTCAGAGAGGCTGAGGTGGGACGATCCTTGGGCCTGAATTTCAGGTTACTGTATGATGCCGTGGCACTCTACACAGCGCAACAGAGTGACACTCTGTCTCAAAAAATTTTTTTTTCCAATTATTCTAAAAATACTCTATTTTTTTCATGAATACAGCGCTTATCTGTAAATGAAGGGACGTAACTTAAGATTATTTTAGGGCTTTTGGAGTCCCAAACTTTGTAAGCTAAACAAATTTTATTCTATGTATATGCCTTTATACAGTAGTAATATGCTTTAAGAAAATTTGTCCATGTCATTTTGATATAAAGCTCTTACAGTTGTCAACAGAAAAAGCAAACACTGTAATATATTTCAAAGAAGTTTATTCTGAGCCAATACACCTGGGCACAGCCAGGGAAAACATAGACCCAAGAACCCTTGCGTAAGTCGTCCTGAGGAGGTTAGACCTCAGTTCATTTCAGGGAGGCAGAAGTTACAGGCCAAGTCATACATCAGAATATGAGGTTATACATTAGCCCAAGAAAGCAGGATATTATGAAGTGGGGACTTATAGGTCAAAGGTGGATTCAGAGATTCTTGAATTTGTAATTGGTTAAAGAAGTAAGGCTTTGTCCAAAACGTGGAGTCAGCAGAAAGGAACGTTAAAGTTTGAATTTAGCATAGGTTGGTTAAGATGAGCAGTCCGCTAATTACCACGAGATGCTATGCCAGAGGCAAGTTGCTACAGCAATACAGGAAACGCTGGGTCAGGGGGGCCTGTTCAGCAAAACTGATGACCTGCAGGTGAGACTCCCCGGGATGCTGATAATGGAAAGGAATTTGGAGCAAAGAACAGTGGTGGGAGTGCTGTCCTCACAGTCAATTTTGTCTGTAAAAGCTGTGAGAGGTAAGATGTGTGTAAGACTAGAGTCTCTGAGTTTCTTCTTAATACCCTTACACGCCACGATTTTTTTTTTCCTTGAGACAGAGTTTCATTCCATCACCCAAGCTGGAATACAGGGATCTACCTCATCATAGCTCACTGCAGCCTCCAACACGTAGACTCAGGGATCCTCCTGATTCAGTCTCCCGAGTAGCTAGGACGGGTGCATACCCCCACACAGGCTAGTTTTCTTGCTTTTTCATAGAGATGTGTCACTGTGCTGCCCAGGCTGGTCTTGAACTCCTGGCCTCATGTTCCCTTCCTGTCTTTGCCTCCCGAAGTGTTGGGATTATAGGCATTAGCCACCACACCTGGCCCTGTGATTTTATCTGAGCTGTTTTTAGGTTAAATCATGAGCATTCATTGTCATTGTAACAACTGGTATCACCCAGCAGAGGGAAATACACTAATAAAGTATTGTAAGCAAGGAAGTTAACGTCTCAGTCTTCCTCTTACTGTGTGTCATTATCAAATTTGAATGCCAAGGTTAGGATCATGTTTGCCACATTCTGAATTAGTGTGCAGTCTCCCTCATGACGCTATTGCAGAATTTCTACTGCATTATCAAAATTCGTGTGAGTGACCATTTTATTTATGTTCCCTCTAATCTACTATTGAAACTTATGAAATTATGTACATGTTATATGTACATAATTTAACTATACATGAGAGGTTAGTGCTCTTTCACTTCTTATATCTCTCAGGTCCTAGTCTAGTAGCTTTGGGGCCCAGGAATAGACAGATGTGGGACTTGGAAGCTGGGCTGGAAAGAGGTCAGGAGTCCTGCGAGGCGAATGCCTGCAGCACTGTCACTCCAATCCAGGGTAGAGTCGGTTCAGACCAGCCGTGTGCTGCGTCGATGGCCTCAGGAGCTTGGCTGCTTGCAGCAAATTGGTTATAGGAAGAAATCATTTCCTTCTTTAATGGTTGCAAAACTTGTTTTGGAGACAAGCACTCCCTCTCTGCAGAATGTATGTGTTCGCCAAGTGGAGCAAACATAAGTGGGGTTTCTCTTGGGAGCAGGCAGCTTAGCAACAGCTTAAGATGCCATATTTGGGTGTAAAAACATTACATCCTTTCCTTCCTGGGCTTGTTCCCACATGGCCACTCTGCAGTTGAAATACTTCAATTGCGACATCACACAAATTGTCTCTGGTCTTGCCTAACCAGTTAAGTCTCTTGCAAATAGTCTTGGAAGCTGATGGATTACTGTCCCACATTTGTTTAGGGGAAATGTACTTCCAGGGATTCCATGTCACTGTACCAGGCGTGGCTCCTTCTGTGAGTTGATCTCTTGTCATCTATTTCCCTGGGATTTTCCATCCACATGAGCCGTGTCCACTGTCCACTGGTGTCCCCCACTGCTCCACCATCCATGACCATTCCCACTAGGAGCAGCTTCTGTATCGAGAAAACATGAGTCAGAAAGTGCAGAGCTAACCCCGGGGAGCTTGACACAGACCTCCAGGCTCTGGAGCCCTCCAGCCTCTGCCCTGTCCCTGTCCCCACCTGCAAGCTGCTCTCTAGGATCATGTCAAGGAGAATGTTCTTTGCCATTTCTGTTGTTCTCGGGTTGTTGTTTTTTCCTCACTGGATTACAGAATTCAGTGAAAGAAACTTTCAGATTTTATTATTTTTTTTCATTGTTTTTATTATTAAATCATAGTTGCGTACATTAGTGCAATCAAGGGGTACAATGTGCTAGTTTCATATACAATCTGAACTGTTTTCATCAAACTGGTTAACATCGCCTTCATGGCATTCTTCTCTCTCCCTAGCACTAATGTGTGGTTGGTGCTGTGGGCTGCTGGTGGGTTCAATGCCAGCTGCTCTTGGTTCTACGAATCCTCCTCTCTGACCTGCCTTGGGACGTCTATGTCAAGCTCCCCAGGGTTAGCTCTGTACTTTCTGATTCGTGCTTTCTCCTAGGATTTTCTCTCAGGCTCTAAACACACAGATATGCCTGTCTTGTGCATTCCTCTTTTTAGCCAAATTATACCAAGGTGGATTCTGACTGAACCCAACCTGCAGGACAGAAAGTCTTGAGGATTAAGAACAGGAGACGCCTGTGAAAATAGGGATAGTTACAGGGTTGAATATAAAAAGATTTATTTTAAGACTTTATAGAAAAGATGTAGATTCCAAGGTGGTCTTCATTTTTTGAGCTGTCAGTAACTATGTTCTGCTCCGGGAAGTAGATGAGAGGTTTATCCTCAGGACAAACTGATCGAGGTGGTTCAGTGTTAGCAAAACAGAGACAGTAAGGCTCCTCGATAGAAATAAAGGAATTAAGTGATCAACTAGATACCACATCATGAGAATCCCCTTTCAACCTGTCACTTCTTGTCCCTTTTTTTTTAGCCTTGGAAGTAGTAAGGTATCGTCTTTCCTCTCCCCCACAGCAGTGGTTGGGGATGTGTTTTCCAATTAACATTTTAATGGTTCACACTTAAATAAAAATAATATGTAGTTACTGCATATTTGAAGAACCATCTAATAAGAAAGATAGAATTCATAGAGATATTACTTGAAGGGGCAGAAAAAAAATCATAGAAAATATTATTATTGGAGAAATCTCTGATAATTTATGGCAACTATGAAGAAAAAATGGGATGCTATGAGAAAAAAATAGAAATGAGTTTTTAAAAATGAGAATATAATATTTAAAAAAAGGAATTGATTGGGCAGTGCCTGTGGCTCAAAGGAGTGGGGCGCTGGCCCCATATGCTGGAGGTAGTGGGTTCAAACCCAGCCTCGGCCAAAAACCACACACACACAAAAAATGATGCATAATTTTACTATACAGCTGTATTCTATTTGCTAGTATTTTTGCATTGACATTCATTAATGGTGTTGGTCTGTGGCTTTCTTTTTTTATTGGGTGCTTTCCTGGCATTAGGGTGATATTTGTTTCATAGAAGGAGTTGGAAAGGGTTTCTTCTTTCTCAATAGAAATTCTGAAATATAGGTATGAGCTCTTTGAAGGTTTGGTAGAATTCTGAAATATAGGTATGAGCTCTTTGAAGGTTTGGTAGAATTCTATCAAACTGTCTGGTCCAGGACTTTTGGGGGACTGGTTGGGCTGGAAGCTTTTTGTTGTTGCAATTTCTTTGAAGAACTTGAAAAAATAATTCTTCAATTCATATGGAATCAGAAAAAAAAATAGCCAACAAAATGATATAAAATAAAAATAAATTGGGAAGCATTATATGACCAGACTACAAGTCTATAGTGATCAAAATCATACTGGCATAAAAATAGAGACAAACAACTATGGAACAGAATTGAGAATCTAAAGATAAAACCAGCGTCCTATCACCATCTGATCTTCAACAAACCAAACAAAAGCATACATTGGAGAAAATAATCCCTATTAAATAAATAGTGCTGGCAGAACTAAATAGCCACACATAAAAGAATAAAACTGGACCTGTACCTCTCACCACTTATAAAAATTAACTCACTATGGATAAAAGATTTAAATCTAAGATATGAGACAATAAAAATCCTAAGGGGAAAGTGTGGGAAAAACACTTAAAGATATCAGCCTTGAGAAAGAATTCATGAAGACCCCATTCACAGCTGCAGTAAAAACAAATATAAATAAATGGGATCTTAAAAAGCTCTGCACAGCTAAGGACACAATCAACAAAGCAAATAGACAACCTATAGAATGGAGGAAGATAATCACAAGGTACAAATCAGACAAAGGGCCAGTGAACAGAATATACAAAGAACTCAAGCAAATCAGTAAGAAAAGAACAAACAGCCCGATCAATCAATGAGCAAGCTACATGAACAGAACCTCTTCCTAAAAAGACAGATGAGTGGACAATGAACACATGAAGAAACCCCTAATCATCAGAGAAATGCAAATCAAAACTACACTGAAATATTATCCAACACCAATGAGAATAGCCCACATGACAAGGTCTGAAAGATGCACATACTGGAGAGGATGCAGAAAGGGGGGTATATTTATGCACTCTGGTCAGATTGTAAACTAACAGAGCATTTTGGACAGAAGTATGGAGACTCCTCAAGGAACTAATGGGGGGATAGACCTCCCATTTGATTCCATAATCCCATAATCCCATTTGATCCCATAATCCCATTCTTTTACTACATTAAAGAAAAGAAATATATCATTTTGCTGTAAGGACGTTTGCACTAGAATGTTTATAGCAGCTCAATTTGCAATTCAAAGATGTGGAAAAAACCCAAACACCCATTAACCTATGAGAGTAATCAACTATGGTATACTTATACCATGTAATACTATTTAGCCATAAAAATATGGAGGCTTTGCATCTTTTATATTCATCTGGATGGATTTGGAGAACATTCTCCCAAGTAAAGAATTTTAAGGATGGAAAAGCAAGCATTCCATGTACTCAGTACTAATCTGAAACAAAGAGATCAACAACTACAGGCCCAAACAAGAGAAAAACCCAATTAAATCCAAGAAAGGGAGAGGGAGGAGGGGACTCAGTAAGTTCCCACTTAAGATTACAATGTAGGGTACATGGCATACTTCCCGGGTGAAAGAACACTTCCCAGATGAAGGTCTCAACTGAAACTCAGACTTTTGACTTTACTAACACAAATAAAGTAGCCTAATAGTTTGTACTTTCATACTAATCCTAAATAAATAAATAAATAAACAAACTATAATGATGAGGCTATATCAAAAGAAAGCAGCAGAGGGACAGAGAAAGATGTCAGACTAGAAACAGCTCCTTACTAACCATTCATGGTGAAATAGGGGAAAGAGAACTCCAGCTACCTCTGCCTGAAGGAACTTACCCAGGGGCATCATTCTGAAGGCACAGAGAAGCAGTGGTAGACTCTGGGAGCCAGTGAGGAGGTCTGGAGCTGAGGAAAACTAGCACAGAAGGAAAGGGATTAGGTATGGGCAGGGGCTGGCTAGCCAGCCTGCCCAGAAGACTGAGGATAGAAAAGGGTTGTCCAGCAGTTTTTTTTATTTTGGACTAAACTACTCACTGGAACTGTCTTAAAGGAGTGAGTGGCCTCAAACAGCATCCAGTAGCTGGTCTAGAACACTGGATGGGGTGGATGTCTCATTGACTTGGCTACTAGCCAAAACAATTTTCAGCTCAGAATTCTGTATCCTGAGAAACTAAGCTCCAAACTCAATGGAGAAATCAAATCTTTTTACTAATATTTAAACACTGAGGAACAACAGGATCAGCCCTATGGGAAATACTTAGACTTATTCTCCACAGTGAATATCATAATGGACCAACAGTAAAGTAAACACCTACAAACTAAAGGACAAAACCTAGCTTCCACAAGGACACAAAGGATAAAAGTAACCAATGGACCTTCACAAAATAAGATGATTAGAACTCTATCACACTTATCAATTCTTTCAATAAAATTAAATGACCTAAATTCCTCCACTGAAGAGGCACAGATTGGCCAATTGGATAAAATAAACAAACAAATAAACAAGTCATCAAGCAATACACCTAACCTTGAAGGACAAAGCAAGACTCAGGATAAAGGGATGAAAAACAATATTTCAGGCAAATAGAAATCAGAAGAAAAGTCATGATGTTATTTTCAGATACAAGTGGATTTAAAGCAACTAAAGTTAAGAAAGACAAAGATGGTCACTTTCATTCTGGACAAGGAAACAAGAGGACATTTCAGTTCTAAATATTTATGCACCCAACTTAAATGCTCCCAGATTTATGAAAGAGACCTCGATTGGTCTGAGAATAGGATATCACCATAATAGCTGGGGACTTAAAAACCCCTCTGGCAGAACTGGACAGATCATCTAAACAGAAACTAAACAAAGATACAAGGGACTTAAAAGTGACCCTAGAAAACATGGGCTTAATAGACATATACAGAACACAACATTCCAAAGCTAAGAAATATACTTTCTTTTTGTCATCCCATGGAACATACTCCAAATAGATCATATCCTAGGATATAAATCAAACCTTGACAAAATTAAAAGAATTGAAATTATACTTTGCATCTTCTCAGACCACAAGGCAATAAAGGTGGAACTCAACCTCAACAAAAATGTTCATCCCCCAACAAAGGCATGGAAATTAAACATCCTTAGGCTGAATGACAGTTATGGGCAAGGAGGAGATAAAGAAGCAAATTGTTGAATTCCTCGAACACAACAACAATGAAGCAACAAGTTACCAAAACCTGCAGCATAATACAAAAGCAGTCCTAAAAGGGAAATCTATCACATTAGATATCTACATCTGAAAAAACAGAAAGGATGTCAACAACCTAACAAAACAACCATCTTCAGAAAATGGAAAAGTACAGCAGTCGGTCTAGATCACAGAGGATACTTGGGGGAAACAAAGGGATGCAGATCAGCATTTTCATGGTATATGATTACCATAAACCTGAAAACTTCAACAAAGCCAAATAAAAGTTATTAGAATTCTTAAAAAAAAGACAGGAGGTGATTGACTACAGTTGTACAAAGCATTATATGAAAGATTAACGGCTGTCAATTTTGTTCAAACACAAATCCCTTAGCAAATAAATGTGAGAAAAGACACCCTGTCAAAAAAAGATAAAATACTTAGCAAAACAGCTAACAAATTTGCAGAATCTGTACGATGAAACGTTTAAAACTCAATAAAGAAACCATGATAAATAGAAATGTGTATCTGCTTTGTAAATACGAATAATTCATATTTAGAAGATTTCAATTCTTTCAAAATGAATCCATACTTTTAATAGAATACATTAAAAATATTGATTGTTTATATAGTTGAGAAGCTAGTCAAGTTAATCAAAATTTAATTCACGTAGAAAAATAAACTGTGAGAATTAACAAGGAATTTTTATAAAAACAAAAATAATTAGGAGGGACTTTCTTCACCAGATAATAAGACTATTATAAAATTGTAGTAAATAGTGTGTTATTGACACATAAATAGACCAGTAACATAGAGCAGACCCACACAGACACAAGCACCCAGAGGACTTAGAGACTAGTAAAAGTGATATTTTAAGGCAATGAGGAAAAGCTAGAATATTGTGTTTAATAGCAGAAAATGAGAATTCCTGTGTACCCCATTAATTTTCTCTAATGTTTCACATTAGTATGGTACATTTGTCACATTTAATAAATCAATATCAGTACATAATTACTAAAGTGCATCATACTTTCTTTAGATTTCTTTGTTTTGTTTTTTTAACTAAGAAACTACCTTTTTTATGTCCCAGGACACCAGAATATCAATGTCACCGAGTATCTTTAGACTCCTCTTGGCTGTGTTTCTCATACTTTCATTGCAATGATGGGAGAAGAGAGCGACCTCCCCTAAAGAAGAACTATAAATATTTTATATATATTATTATTTTTTATATACATTATTGTATATTCTACCCTCAAAAGGATTTTGAAGAGTCCTGGTCAGATAGTTTGTGTAATGTCTCTCAGTTTAGATCTGTCTGGTGGTTTTCTCATGATTAGACTGGGGATGAGGATTTGGGGGAGGAAGCCTGCAGAAGTAAGGCGCCATTGTCAACACACCAAATCATGATACTATCAACGTGATTCATCCTGCCTGGACCATCTGTTTTCCACTGTGCTCCCTTCTCTTTTTTGTACTCTTTACTCTTTGTAAAGGAGTCACTTCGCATGGCTCACACTTACATGCGCATCCCTTTGAGGGTAGAATATACAATAATATGTATCAATCATTTAGAATTCTTCCTTATGGGAGGTTGTTCTGTTCTCCCCATATATTTTCAACTTGATCATTTATTTTTATCAGAATGGACTCAAAAATAATTATTTTATGCTTAAGTTATACTCTAATAACATTTTAAAGGCATTTTGTTATATATTTTTATCTGTTGTTTGTTACTCAAATTTTTTCAGCTTTGACCATTGGAAGCTGTTTAATTTGGCTCCTGAGCCCCTCTGACCTTTCCCTATGACTGTGTTTTTGTTGTTGTTTGCTTGTTTTAACCACACATTAATATTACAAAGTTTTTCAAGCTAATCTTGTAAATTTCCTGCCTATCCTAAAATCAGCCTTTTCCTAAAAGCCATGTGCTTTTCTTTGGAGAATGGTATCAGAAAACAAGATCTAGGCCCTGGGTTTGCTCATTACTACTAGAGAATCATTGATCAGGGAAATGTATGTATATGTACAAACACCTTCATATCCACATATCTATAAATATTTTCATATGTATCCACTGGTGTCTATAATAAGTTAAACATTGGTTCACACCGATGTCTCTAACTGTAACATGTCAGCACACGGATCAGTCTAACCACCGCCCTTGTTTATCAGTTTATCTATAACTTACCACTCTAACAAGGAGAAAACTAGATCCCACCATCTGCCACCCAGTTTTGTAATTTTTCAATTACAATTTAATTTTCAGAGTTGTTAACCAATATTCTTATGGGGAAAAAATGACAAAATTTTATTTTCTAGAAGACATTGGAGTGTCGTTCTTTTGATCTTTAATCTTCTAGATCCCACTCATTTGCAGAGTTACTTAGATGAGTTGCCTTCCCCTCCCCCACTTCAGTCCAGTTGTTTGCCCATTTGTGGCAAACACACATTATTCAGTCGTAGCCTGCATTATATCCTTATGTCCTCTAATCTAAATGATTTGTTGTATGAAGTTTAATCAGTGTAAAGAAATGCATGGTGGTATGTGTCCACAATTCCAGTATCAATAGAACAGTTTCACCATGACATTACACCTGTCCTCATTTCCACAACTCTATAACTACCCCCATCCCTGCAGCCATTAATCTTCACTATCTCAACATTTTTTCCAGATCATCATATAAGTGGAAGTTTATAGGATGGGGAGTTTCAGACTAACTTATTTCACTTAGTAATATGCATTTTAAGATTCATTTTGATAGTTCATGTCTTTTTACCACTAACTATCAGTGTCACAATGAAAAATGGACTACAATTTATTTATCCAAATCACCTGTTTAACCACTATCATGGTTATTTCCAGTGTTTGGAAATTATGGATAAACAATCACACACAGATTTTTACATGGATGTACTTTTTCAAATCTGTCAGGTAAATATCCTAGAAAGAGCAATTGCTGGATGGTAAAGCAAGGCCATGTTCTGTTTTGTAAGAAACCTCAGTCCTCCCTGAAGCCTACCATTTCAGATTCCCCCCAGGCAATGAATGAGAGTTCCTATTGCTTCACATGCTTGCCAGCAATTAGCATTGCCAATTTTCTGTTTTGTGTTACCTCACCATGGTTTGAATTTCACTTCTCTTGTGACAAAAGATATTGAGTATCTTTTCATACAATTGCCATCCACCTATTTTTTATGACAAAGTGCCTATTCAGATATTTTGACCAGTTTATAATTGGGCTGTTTGACTTACTATTGAGTGTTAGAGTTATTCGCTTTGCAAACATTTTACCCCAGTCTGCGGCTTGTCTTTTCATTCTTCTTAACATTGTCTTTTGCAGAGTGAAAGTTTTTAATTTTCATAAAATCCAATTTATCAGTTTTTCCCCCACAGGTCATGTTTTTGGTGGTGTGTCTAAAAATAATTCACTAAACCTAAAATGGCATAGATTTTCTCCTTTAAAAAGGTTGCTTCAGGGCAGTGCCTATGTCTCAAGGAGTAGGGCACTGAACCCATATACTGGAGGTGGTGGGTTCAAACCCAGCCCCGGCCAAAAACAAAAAGCTTTCGATAAAAAGGTTGCTTCTCCAACTTTTATAGTTTTGCATTTTGAATTTAAGTGTATAATCCATTCCATTTTGAGTTCCTTTTTGTGTGAGGTATAAGGTCTATGTAGGTTTTGGAGGGGTGGGGTTGTTTTGTTTTATTTTTTGGCTTATAAACATTAGATCACCCAAGCGGCATTTGTTAAAATACCTTTGAGTTTTTCATCGAATTGTCTTTATACTTCTGTCAAAAATCATTTGACTATGTTTGTGTATGTTAGTTTCTGGGCTTAATCTGCTTAATTTATCACCAATATTACATTGTCATGCTTAGGGTAGGTTTATAGTAAACTTTGAAATCAGTAAGAGTGCTCTAATTTCATTCTTATTCATCTTTTTTTTTTTTTTTTTTTGGTTATTCAAGGCTGGGGGTTTTTTGTTTGTATGTTTGTTTTTACATTTTCATACCAATTTTAGAATCTTTTTCTCAATTGACATTTGACTCAATTTATGTATTGAAATTTGGGCAGAATTTACATCTCTGTATTCAAATAAAGAATAGGGCATTTTTCTCCATTTAGACCGCCTTTGATTTTTTTATTAGAGTTGAATAGTTCTTTGAGTACAAATATATTTTAAATTTATGTCTAAATATTTTTTTATGCTAATGTAAATGGTACCTTTAAATTGTAAGTGCTAATTGTTGATTGTTGATATATATAAAAGCAATTGAAGTTTGTATATTGACCTTATTTCTAGTTACTTTGTTGTCTAGCTTATTAATTCCAGGAAGGTCATTTGAGGAGAAAAGTTCTACATAGACAAGAATGCTACTTATTTGTGAATAAAGAGGTTTTATTTTTGATTCTCAATCTGTGTAGCTTTTATTTTTCTTGTCTTATCATACTAGCTAGGATTTCCAGTACAACGTTGAATATTTAGTTGAAGAATTTTTCATCCATGCAACAATTGTTCTGATGATTTCCTTTCCTGTAATGTCATTATTTAGGAAAGTGAGTTAGGAGGAATTCTCTCAAGATGAAATTGTGGCAAATTAGCTCACTTCTTCTTTAAACATTTGGTACAATTCAACCTATAAAACCATCTGAACTTACTGTCTTCTTTTTTGGAAATTATAACTTAGTAATTCAATTTCTTTTATAATGTAGGGCTACTTGATTTATTTATTTCTCTTTGTGTCAGTTACAGTACTGATTTTTTGTCTTATTTTTGTTTTGTTTTTGTACATCAAGGATTCCATTTCACCTAAGTTTTAAAATTTGTAGGCCAGAGTGGCTCACAGTATTTTGTGTTATCACTTTAATGCTCATGTGACCCATAATGATTGTTCTTTTTCTGATACTAGAAACTTTTCTTCTCTCTCTTTTCCCTTTTTAGCCTTTATAGCAGTTTATATAATTATGTTCCTCTTTTCCTAAAAATCAGCTTTTAGTTTCACTGATTTTCTCTATTGTTTCATTTTCAATTTTATTAATTTCTTCTCTGATTTTTATCATTTTTGTGCTTTATTCAGGTTGAAGTTAGTTGTTCCTTGTTCTCTGGTTTTCTAAGGTCAGACTCTCGGTTACTGAGTTTAGATCTCTTCTTTAGTGTTTAGGGCTATAAATTTCCCTCTATCCACTGTTATCACAGCATCTAATTCGTTTTGATATTACAGGTTTTTTTTTTAATTTAGTTTGAAGTGTTTTTGTTTAATTTCTCATGAGATTTCCGCGATCCAAGAAGAATGCTGTTTAATTTTAAAATATTTGGGGATTTTTCCAGCTATTTTTCCCTTATTGATTTCTAGTTTATTTCCCTTGGGAGTCTAAGAATATGTTTTGTATGATTTCTAGTGTTTTAAAATTGCTAAGGTGTGATGTATGGCCCAGAATATTATCTATGTTGATGAATGTTCCACATGAGCTTGAAAAGAACATGAATTCTGCTTTATTGGATGGAGTATTCTAAAAATGTCATTGGATCATGTTGATTGATGGTTCTAATCTAGAATAGATTCTCACTGATATTCTTGATTAATCAATTCCTGACAGAGGATATTGAAGTGTCTAACTAGAATAGTAGATATGTCTATTTCTCCTTTCATTTCCATCAGAGTTTGTCTTATCTATTTTGATGCTCTATTGTTAAATATTTACACATTTACAGTGGATGTTGGATAATTGACCTCTTTCTCATTTTGTAATTCCCTTATTTATACCAGATGGTCTTCATTCTGAAGTCTGGATTCTCTGGGTAATAGACATACCCCCCCTTTTAAAAAATTAGTATTAACATATTATATATTTTTGTGTCTTTTAAATTTTTACTTATTTGAGTTCTTATATTTAAAATGAGTTTCTTGCATACAACATAGAGTTGTGTTTTTTATTTTTCTCTCTGGAAATCTCAGTCTTTAATTAATATATTTAGACCATTATCAGTAAAAATGTTTATTTTACTTCTTTTATAAAAATGTTTGTTTCAGCTGGGTGTGGTGACTCACACCTGTAATCCTAGCACCCTGGAAGGCCAAGGCAAGTGGATTGCCTGAGCTCAGAAGCTCAAGACCAGCTGTGCAAGTGTGAGACCCCATCTCTAAAAATAGCTGGCATGATGGTGGGTACCTATAGTCCCAGCTTCCCAGCTACTCTGCAGGCTGAGGCAAGAGGATTGTTTGAGCCCAGGAGTTAGAGGGTGCTGTGAGATACGATGGCATGGAACGCTACCCAGGGCAACTGAGCAAGACTTATCTGAAAAAAATAAAAAATAAAGATGAATGTCTGTTGATATTATTTAATTAATATTCCCGACTTTGTGTTTCTTATCCTTTGCATTAGTTCTTTGCTTTCTCCCTTTATCTATTCACTCTGGTTTTAACTGAGATTTTTATAATTCTGTTTGATCTCCTCTCTCAGCATATCAATTAACACTTTTTAAACAAAATTAGACATTGCATTAAAATTTACAATATACATTTTTAATCTAAGTTCAAGTTCACATAATGCTATACCATCTTGTGTAGTAGTATATTAATGTAGCTCCAGTTTCTTTTTCCCATTCTTGTAACATTGCCTCATTTGTTTCACTTATTTATATGCTTTTATCACTCAAGACGTTATTCCTGCTATTACTTTAAGCAACTGATTATATGTTAGATCAATGAAGAATAGTAAAGAGAAAATATTTTATTTTATATTCACTTATTACTTTTCTAGCACACTGCCTTTTGTTATTCATATAGTTGTTTCTGTAATATACATCAATTTTTATTGTTGTTTGAGAAATTATTTTTCTCTTTACTTTTGAAGGATAACTTCACCAGATATAAATTTCTAGACTGATGGTTTACTTTTTCAAAACTTTAAGTAGAGTATAACCTCTATGGTTTTCTACCACCCTACATGGACTATCTCCTTAAATGGCCTAATTTTCATAGACTAGACATGTACCTCAGGTACCTATCAGTACAGTAGGCCTGTTGACCACCTTTGAATGTTGACCAGCTTGTTACAGTTCTTTGGGTGATCAACTTACAGAGACTCTACTGAACTTCACAACACTCTGCTCTTGCTTGCAGGATCTGTCAAGAAGTCTGTAGTAATTCTTATCCTATTTCTCTGTAGGTGAAGTATATTTTGACTCGCATCTTTCAAGATCTTCCTTTTGTATTTGTCTTTCTTCAATTTGAATATGACATGCTTAGGGTGTGTGTGTGTGTGTTTATATTTATTCTGCTTCATTCCCTTAGTTTCTTGGACCTGAGGTTTAGTGTTTGTTATTAGTTTTAAAACATTCTGTTATTATCACTTCAAACATAATTTTTTTCCCTTCTCCATTCTTTCTTCTGCTTCTTGAATCCTAATTACTTAAGCAGTATGCCTTTTAATATTGTTCCACAAGTCACGGCTCGGCGCCTGTGGCTCAATGGGCTAAGGTGCCAGCCACGTACACCTGAGCTGGCGGGTTCAAATCCAGCCCGGGCCGGCCAAACAATGATGACTGCAACCAAGAAAGGGCCAGGCGTTGTGGCAGGCACCTGTAGTCCCAGCTATTTGGGAGGCAGACGCAAGAGACTCACTTGAGCCCAGGAATTGGAAGTTGCTGTGAGCTGTGATGCCACAGTACTCTATCCAGGGTGACAGCTTTAGTCTCTGTCTCAAAAAAAAAAAAAAAAAATATATATATATATATTTCCACAATTCTTAGATATTCTGTTTCACTTTGATTTTTAACTTTTTTTTTTCTTTTGCATGTCAGTTTGGGAAATTTCTATTGACCTATATTCAGGGTCACTGATTATTTTTGTAAATATATCAAGACTAGTGATGAGCTCATTAACGATATCCTTCATTTTTATTATAGCATTTCAGTTACTAGATTTTTCCTTTTAATCCTTTCTTTTTTTTTTTTTTTTTGAGACAGAGCCTCAAGCTGTCACCCTGGATAGAGTGCTACGGCATCACAGCTCACAGCAACCTCCGATTCCTGGGCTCAAGCGAGTCTCTTGCCTCTGCCTCCCAAGTCGCTGGGACCACAGGCGCCCACC
>CAUYON010210269.1:0-15173 GCA_963573935.1 Arctocebus calabarensis | reverse complement strand
CCTGCCACCTCCGGCATATGGGGCTGGCGCCCTACTCCTTTGAGCCACAGGCACCACCCATAATTCTTGACTTCTTTAGCAAGTCCAGTGCCCAGAGATTTGAACCCAGATGCTAGCCACAGGAAAGACCTTAAGACTGCTGGGCCAAGCATTCTAGGGTGGAACAAGGAATGCTAAGCAGTGTAGAGCACCCTGGGCTTTCTATCACTTGCTCGTCTTCCCTGCCAGGTAAGCTCATCCTTGTCCTTTAAGACTCAGCTCAAGCAATGCTTCTTTGCAGGTTCCTCTAACTTCCCCTTTTGGGAAATGGAAGCCCTGGACATAATGTCATCAGTGTGTTTACCATTCTCTCAACACCACTTAGCCGTGGCTTTCTCCTTGAAAGGAGAAAGTGGGACTGTTCTCTTGTATGTCCTTCCCTCCGGTGATAAATAAAAGTTCTACCAGCATGTAGCTCATACTCAGTAAATAGATGGTGAGTGCAGAGCATTTGAAAACAACACTAGGTGGGTAAACAGGAATGGGCACTATTTAAAGATGTCCTATGTGCCCAACACACATAATGACATAATAGGTCATCTTCTCAACAACCTTATAAGGCAAATATAAATATGAGGATTGAGACTCGGGAATATTAAGGGTCTTTCTCAGCTAATAGGAGGCAGGGCTGGTAATTAAACCTGAATCTCTTTGATTCCCAAGCACATTCTCTCCACTCTGTGATAACCCGAGTTACTTTTAAAAAGCTTCTTTTAAAATAGAACCATATATTCATTTTCCTTAAATAGAGCATGCTAATGAGTACAAATCACTTCATTTGAAAATTGCCATTCTGAAGATATTAACTTAATTTTAGCCTCTCATGGGCAAACCTTTGAAAAGTGTAAGTATCCTCAAGTGCTCAGGGAAGTGGTTCTTTCAGGAAAAATTTGAGCATGACCCATGCACATATTCAGTATCATCATTAAATTAAATGCATTGAGTAGTTCCATGAGACAGGAAACCACTTCTCAATGGGTTTTCTTTTTTTGGAGTGTCAGTTTAGAAATGGAGCCCAGAATGTGTTAGCACCTCTCCAAAGCAGAAACATCCTGCGGTAATAATAACAAACTGATTTTAACTGGGGAAAACTGTAATACAATTACAGCTTGTTTATAGATGAGCTTAGAGAAGGAGGAAGAGGAGGAGGAGGAATAACCACCTTTCATCAGCACTTATTAAGTGCCATGAATTGTGCTAAATACTGCAGGCTTCAGCTCACTGATCCTCTGCAAGAACTCCACGACATAAACATTGCTCTTATTCCCACCTTGCTGACGAAGAAGCAGAGGTTTGGTGTGTGTGGGGGGGATAAGTTAAATCTCATAGGTCCACTGCTTATAAGCGGCTCTTGCCATTCTAGCTTGTTTCTAAACCCTGAGCTTCTCCATTCACACCTCAACATAGTCAGAATCGTGGGGGTGATAACTATGACAGTCCTTTTAGAAGGCACTTTCTCAGCTTCCACGAAAATTGAAGTGTGTGTCCCCTAAAACCCACAAACGCCACTTCTCAGTGTTAACCCAAGAAGTCACAAAAGACGTATCTGCAGGACTGTTTGCAATCGCAGGAAACTGGAAATAATTTTTAGGTTGTTTATGTCCTTCAAAGAGCAAATAGCTTTTAAAAATTTATACTGTGTTGCTCTGAAATGATGTGTGGCTGCCAAGCTCTCAAAGACATAAGGTTGCTGTAGAGGTGGCAGGTGGGAGGGTGATACAGTAAAATATTATGTAAAACCCACACCATAAATATTAGCATGTATGCTACATATTTATATTTAAAAGATAGACGAAAAAGGAATGGAAGGATCAAAGGAGATAGGCAAAGAGAACTTAAGCTTTATTTTTGATGCAAAATGAATGCCTACTTCCTTCTTTTCTCTCTCTCTTCCTCCTGGTTCTATTTCAAACCCCATCTACTATGAAAATAATTCTGGTTAGCAGACTCTAAGCTCCATCCAGAAGCCAAACTACCAGGAAGTCTGGGAAATGTCCTTCTTAGCTTCCAAGCCTCCGCTGGTGGCTCTGATATAAAAGGATCAGCTTCACATTGAGCCGTCAATACACACAATATATTCCAAGCAATGAGGACATTGGCCAAATTTCCAAATAAAATCAGATTATGGAGAAAATAAAAGAATTTTGAGTCACATGGATTTTTATATAAGTTCTTACACTAAGAAGTCAACTATAGTCAGAAACTACAATAATATGAGCACACAAGAGAAATAAGCCACACAAAAGATCACGACTTCTTGTGAGCCCTCACGTTTTTATTATCCTTCCCCAGGGTATTGCTGCTCTGCCAAGCCTGCTGAAAGATGGCCGACTTAAAAAAGGTGTATTGTATTGTGGTAGTTTCCTTCTATTCCTATTTGATTAACCACTGTCATCATGAAAGAATGTTGAATTTTGTGACATGCTTTTTCTATGTGGGTTAAGATAATCATGTGATTTTTGTCCTTCATTTGTTAATGTGGTATATTATAATGATGAATTTGTACATGCCAAACCATCCTTGCATTCCACATGATAGTCCCACCTGCACATGGTATACAATCCTTTTAATGTGCTATTGAATTTGCTTTACTAGTATTTTGTTTAGGATTTTTGTGTTAGTGTTCATCAGGGATCATAGGGTATAGTTTTCTTTTCTCGATGTGTCTTTATTTGGGTTTTGTATCAAGGTAATGCTAGCCTCATTGAATGAATTGGAAAATGTTCCCTTCTCTTCAATTCTTCTAAAGAGTTTAAGAAGGACCAATGTTAATTTTTCTTTTAAATGGTTGGTAGAATTTTTCAGTGAAGTCATTGGTGCTGGGCTTTTGTTTGTTGTGAGGTTTTTGACTAATGCTTCAATCTCCTTACTAATTATAGGCCTGTTTGTGTATTTTATTTCATCATGATTCAGTATTTATCCATTTCTTCTAAATTATCCAACTTGTTGTATAATTGTTCACAATAATTTCTTACAATCTTTTTATTTCTATGACATCAGTTGGAATGTCTCATTTTTAATTTCTAATTTTAGCTACTTGAACTGTCTCTCCTTTTTTCTTAGTCTAGCTAAGAGTTTGTCAATTTTGCTGATCTTTTTACAAAAACCAACTCTTGGTTTCATTGATTTTTTTTTTTAATTCTGTTTCACTTAGCTCTCATCTAGTCTTTATTATTTCCTTTCTTCAAATTTTGAATTTAGTTTGTGCTTTTTCTAGTTTCTTGTGGTATGGAGTTAGTTTATTTATTTGAAATCTTTCTTGTTTTTTTAATAAAAATGTTTACCAATGTCAGGCACAGTGGCTCACGCCTGTAATCACAGCACTCTGGGAGGCCAAGGCAAATGGATTGCTTGAGCTCAGGAGTTCAAAACCAGCCTGATCTAGAACAAGACCTCATCTCTAAAAACTAGCTGGGCATTGTGGTGGGTCCCTGTATTCCTAGCTACTTGGGAGGCTGAGGCAAGAGGATCACTTAAGCCTAAGAGTTTGAGGTTGCTGTGAGGATGACACCACAGAACTCTACCCAGGGACAAAAAAGAGAGACTCTGTCTAAAAAAAGAAAAAAAAAAAAAGAGAATGTTTACCATATCAAATCATATTTTGGTTACAGATTTTGCTGTATCCCATTAGTTCTGGTATTTTGTATTTTTACTTTTGTTTATCTCTAGGTATTTTCTAAATTCCCCATGTTTTCTTTTTTGATCCATTGGTTATTCAATAGTGCATTGATTAATTTCCACATTTGTGGATTTTCTTGTTTTTCTCCTGCTATTGATTTCTTATTTCATTCCATTATGGTAAAAGGAGATACTTCAGATGATTTTAATATTAAAATATTTGAGATTTCTTGGATGCACTAATTAAAAGACATAGATTGGGTTAGGAATAGAAAACAAGATTCAACTATGTACTATCTACAACAGGCTCATTTTTGATCTAAGAACACCCATAGGGTAAACTTGAAGGCCTTACATTGGTCTATCTTGGAGAATGTTTCAAGTGTGCTTGAGAAAAATGTGTAGTTTTTGAGTGGAGTGTTCTATGTGTCTATGAAATGTAAAATTGGTCATGGTGTTTGTTGTTTAGGTACTCTTTCCTTATTCTGGTTGTTCTATCCATAACTGAAACACAGGACTGAATTTCTCCTACCATAACTGAAACGGGGACTAAACTTCTCTTACCATAATTGAAACAGGGGGCTGAATTTCTCCTACCATAACTGAAACAGGGGGCTGAATTTCTCCTACTATAACTGCATTGCTATTTATTTCCCTCTTCAGTTCTGTCAAAGCTGGCTTTGTATGTTTGAGTAGTCTCATGTTAGATGCATTTATTAATATTACTACATCTTCCGTGTGAATTAGCCCTTTCATCATTATACAATGTACTTCCTTGTCTCTTATGATATTATATCTTAAAGTCTATTTTGCCTGATGTAAGTATGACCACCCCTGCTCTCTTTAGGTTCTTGTATAGTTGAATCTTGTTTTCTATTCATAACTCAATCTACATTTAAAATAATGATTGATAAGGAAGGACTTATTGTTGCCATTTAGTTAATTATTTTCTGTCTGTCTTATAGCTTTTTTGCCCTTCTTTTCCTCCCTCACTATCTTTATTTGTGTCTTTTTTTTACTTTTGGTAATTACATGTTTTTATTACCTCTCATTCCCCTTTGTGTAAATGCTATCAATATTTTGTTTGTGGTTACCAATGCAATTACATTAAACATACTAAAGTTATAAAAATTTATTTTAAACTAACTTCAATTGCATGTTCAGTGATCTATAAAAATTATCCTCCTTTTCATTTCTATCATCCCTTTATGTTATTGATGACAAAAATTAATTTTTATATAGTGTATCCATTAAAATAGATTTATATTTTTGCTTTCTAAAAAAATGCTATACTAAATTTATATGTGATCTATTTACTTACATGATAATATTACAGGATTCTATGTTTTCCTATACATTAACTTACCAGGGAATTTTATATTTTTATATGAATTTTTTATTCCTGGTTATCATGATTTTGTTTCAACTTGCAGTTCCTATAGGGCAGCACAAGAGGTGATAAATGCTCTCAGTTTTTATTTATTCATAAAAGTCAAAAGTCCTCATTTCCCCTTCATATTTGAAGGACAGATTTGCCAAATACAGAATTCTTAGTTGACAGTTTTTCTTTCAGTACTTTAAAATAATATCACTCCACTTTCTTCTAGCCTGCAAAGTTTCTGCTGGAAAATTTGCTGATAATGTAATAGGTGTTCCCTTGTACATTATGAGTCACTTTTCTCTTGATGCTTTCAAGATTCTCTTTTTGTGACTGTTGATAGTTTCATTATGAGTATATCTTAGTGTAGGTCTTTTCACATTTATCTTAATAGGAGTTTTTTAACCTTCGTGAATTCGTATGTTAATTTCTCTTATCAGATTTGGAAATTGTTCAGCCATTATTTTTTCAAATAGATTCTCTTCCCCTTTTTCTATTTCTTCTGCTTATGGTACTTTAATAATGTGTATGTTATTCTACTTGATGGTGTCCATAGTCCCTTAGGCTTTCTTTGTTGCTTTTCTATTTAATTTTTCTTCTCTGCTTTATTGATTTCAAAATTTCCATCTTTAAGTTCTGATTCTTTTTTCTGCCTGGTTAAGTTTGACATGGAGACTACGTACTGAATTATTTAGATCAGTTTTTGTATTCTAGAATTTCTGTTCTGTGCTTCTTCATAGTTTCTGTCTCTTTATTGATATTTCACTTTGTTTATGTACTGTTCTCATCTCATTTAGTTATACATCTGTGACCTCTTTTTATTCATTGAGCAGCCTAATGATAGAAATTTTGAATTCTTTGTTTGGCAAGTTACATCCTTCTGTTTCTTTAGGGACAGTATTCAGACATTAAATTGTTCCTTTAAGTGTGCCATGGTTTCCTATTTCTTTGAATGTCTTCTTATTTTTGTTGCTCTTGGGATTTTGGCTTTTGAAGAATGGGCCAACACTTCCAGACTCTATGGTCTGGTTTCATACAGACAAGACTTTCTCCAGTTAGCCAAGCTAGAAAGTTTGGAAACTTCTCAAGCCTTTTCTGGATGTGTGTCTTCTCTAGGTTCCTGGTTGTAATCTGTTTGCCACTTTCTACTCAGGAGCTCCCTCTGGTGTTTATCTGTAATAATACAGCCTCCTGGAGGCTGGATTATAGTAAATCGTGGTACTGAAGCTCCATCCAGTGTCGTACTGTGGCACTGCAGACTCGGGGCTAGGTTGACTATCTGTTCTCAGAAATCCCCCAATCTGGTCCCCTGTTCCTGTCAAACAAGATAGAAACCACCCTCTCAGGCAGCACCTCTAAAAGTCCTAAGGTCTTCCACGCATTCTACTTCTGTCCCTCGGGGAAGATGAGGGTTATGGGTTTCCTCCCAAGCGTGTGAGGAGTTGATGTTCTAGTGATGAAGAATGGAGGGGATCATGATATTTCCTACTGGGCTTCTATTTGGTTGCTTCACACTCATCTGAGGTACAGGAACATTTTAATTTTTTTTTGTGGATTTCTCACAGAGGCGTTTGGTCTGTTTGTTGTTAAGTCTGTGTCTCAACATGGAAGGAAAGTCTTAGGCTTCCTCCCCACCTGCCATCTTCCTGATGTCACCACTCTGACTTTCATAATCAGAAATCCAGTAATTCACCATTTATTTTAAAAAGAAACACACTTAATTTCCCTTTCTAATGATCTCTATCTTCCACTGGCTTTGATGCCAGCAGTATTGAGTTGGTTTCTTTGAAATTGTTCAGTTTTAAGAGGAGAAGTCATGTCCTGATCTGTTTCCATCTCATTGCCCACACCTGAGATCATTTTGTTTTGATTGACGGCAGCTTGATCCTCTCCTCTCGCCTCTCACCCCTGCATCAGGGAAAGATCAGGCTGTGCAGATTTAGGGATAGAATGTTTTCAGGTACTCAAGATAAACTCCCTAGCAAAGGCCATGGTGGGTGGGTGGAGCTCACTTGGAGCAGAAGGGGAAGAAGAGCTACAGAGAAAACCCAGCACATATATGTGTCACTGCCCCTGCCAGGAGCTACCCAGTCTCTTCCAGCTGAGTTCACAATTATTAGCTGAAGAGGGCGGCTAGAGTCAGCAAATGGGTCAAACAGAAGGTGAGGAAGTATGAGCTGTGATGGCTAAGAGACTGGCTCCCCACAGGATACCCATGGATCCACTATGCGATTTGTATTTAAAGACATGAGACCAGATCTACTGCAATCTGGTAATTCATGCCTATTTGGTCATCATTAATCAGCTTCAAGATAAGAAGTTATGTTCTGATCTGCCTTTCTGGATCGAACTTCCAGTCCATAGGTAGATATTTTTTATTCCTATTTTGGGTTGGTAGTGTGATTATTAATTTTATGTATCAAAATAACTAGGCTAAGGGATGCCCAGATAGCTGCCAAAACATTACTTCTGCATGTGTCTGTGGGAATGTTTCCAGAGGAGATTGGCACTTGGATTAAAAAGCCAAGAAAAGCCTATACCTATATAGATATCAATATCTTTGTTATTGGTTCTGATTCTCTGGAAAACCCTAATACAAATAGTGTCCTAGTGCCAAGAAGTGAGCTCCTGAAGACCAGAGTCAGAAGCCTCTGTTATCACTGACAGATACCTGTAGGGACCAGGGAATGTCAGTGATAAAGAATTGCTTATTGGGCACCTACAGAATGTAATGCCCTCTGGAAGCCTTAGGCCCAGATGGAAGGAACAGAAGATGTCAAGTCTATAAACAGGAATACATGAGGCATGGAGCCATGACAAGGAAGCATTTATAAGGCAAGAGGTATAAATGCACTCAGATGAGACCTGCAGTGCAGAATAATATGCCTCCAGGCTGTCTGTGGAGCTTCTAAACCTCACATGAGCTTGGCCCCTCTCTGGTTGCATATTAGCCCTGGAGGTTGCCAACATTCTGAGAGCTTAGCCACAGAGAGGAAGAGTTGTCGTGGGAAGCAATAAGTGACACAGATCTCCCGAAGAGCTGCTGGAATAGTCAGGATGGCCCTGGCGGCTTAAAGTCCCTGACAGCAGATGAGGCAGGCTGGGTATGGGGCCAGGGCAGGAACAGCTGAGCCCAGCATGTCTCTGCCTGGCCAGGAGAAGACAGCACACAGAAGACAGCATGTCTCTGCCTGGCCAGGAGAAGACAGCACACAGTGTGGGGGGGGGAGTCACTGCCACAGCCCATCCATTCTGTCCACGGGCTGCCCATTCTGTTCACAGGCCACCCATTCTGTCCAAGGGGTACCCATTCTGTCCATGGGCCACCCATTCTATCCACAGGCTGCCCATTCTATCCACAGGCTTCCCATTCTGTCCACGGGCCACCCATTCTGTCCACAGGCCACCCATTCTGTCCACAGGCTGCCCATTCTATCCACAGGCTTCCCATTCTGTCCATGGGCCACGCATTCTGTCCACATGCCACCCATTCTGTCCACAGGCTGTCCATTCTGTCCACAGGCTGCCCACTCTGTCCATGGGCCATTTGAGAGCAGGGCTCCCTCACCAGTTTACCATAGTAGTTAACCCCTTGTGCTGTAGGTCAGACTGTAAACTCTATCTGCTATTAAAGTCCCAGAAAGCAGAAGCTATGTGTGTTTTCTATTCTTTTCTTTTTTTTTTTATGACTTTTGTATACATGTGGCTGGAGACTTAGCTACTGAGCTATGGGCGCTGAGGCAAGAGCGCACTTTCACTTGATGGTTTTCTGTGGTTTTAAAAGTATGTTAAATGAGTCTCAAAGCCTTCAATATTTGCGACGGACTTTCAGGGACCTTACTCCTTCCCTCATGACAGTTTTTCAGTGGTTTCAAGAATTTAGAAAAGGCCAAACTTCATGGAAAGATGGGAGAAATGTGGGCGTCTGGCAGCTGCAATGACTGAGGAAAACATCCCCCCTGAGGAACAAATGGTTCGTGAAGATAATTGAGTGACATCTAAGGACATTGAAGTGGCACACAGTTTGGATCATGGACAGTGTCCAGAATTCTGCACGATTGTCATGGAGTCGGGAATTGTTGGTGCCTCATGCACCACAGCTGAGCAAAAGTGGTCCGTGTTGAGTGAGGTGGGAAATGCTGGTCAGAGTCCACGGAGGCCAATCTAGGTGTGTTTCTGGCATCGTTACTGGCGATGAAACCTGGATTCACCATTTCAATGTGGAGAATAAGCATCAGTCAACAGTGTGGACTATTTTTGCTGATGAAAATCCCCTAAAAAAGGAGAAGTGGCACCAAAGTATCTCCAAGAAAATGGTGGCAGCTTTCTTTTCCAAAAGCGGTAATGTCACAACCATTCCTCTGCAGAAACAAAGGACTGTTGCTGCTCAGCGGCACACGTACAGTTTGTCTACCAGAAGTTTTTAGGAAGCTTCAAGAGCAGCCACCGAGGACAGGACTTCTGGGGACCATCTTGCACCAGGACAAGCATCTGCCCGACACAAACAGCATCACCATTTGCTTCCTGGAATCCACTGAGGTCAAACTTAGGACTCAGCATCCTGTAATCCTGACCTGGCCTGTTGTGATTATTTCCTGTTCCATATGGTAAAAAAAAATCACAGCTGGAAGAAGGTTCTCCAGCCCTGAAGAAGTTGTTCAAGCCTATGAAAGTGAGCTTATGGCACTTGAAAATAAGTGCAAAGGGCGTTTTCAAAACTGATTTACTAGAATGCAAAAGTGCCTAGAATGTCATGGCAATTATTTGAGAAAATATAGTGATTAAAGTGATTTTACATTTCTTAATTCTGTGTACCCCAAACTGTCACAGTGTCCTTTGTGTTCTAATGACGCCAAACTGCGGAGACTGTAATATGCCAGGTCTTTTCACCAGCTATTTCCTCCCCTTGGCAAAGTCCTAGGGATCCTTCAAAGTGCAGCATCAGTGATTCCTGTTCTGCAAAGTGCTCCCTGAGGTCCCCAGGAATTCAGTCATTCTTAGAACAAGTATTTCCTCAGCACCTGCTATGAATCAAACATGCTCTGAGTGACGGACACAGCAGTGACCAAACCAGACCAAGACTCTGCCTTCGTGTAGTATTTATCCTAATTCAAAGAAGAGTTATCAAAAAGAAAGAAAACCAAGATGTACTATGTTAGGAGGTGGTAAAAGTGAGGGGAATGAATTGCTGGGGAAGGGGATGAGAATGCCATTTTATTTATGTAAAATACGTGTCAGTGAGAGTAAGCTGGGTGATGTTTCAATAACAAACAACCCTCTAAAATCTCAGTGGTTTATAACAGAGATTTGCTTCTAGCCTGTATTTCATAACCACTAAAGGTCAGCCGGGCTTAGCACCACACTATTCACTCCGAAAATAGGCCCGAGCAAACATTTCTAATTGCTTTCACAGAGGCCAAAGAAAATGGAGCGAAGCCCGCACCAGCTGTTAAGGATTTTACCTGGAAGTGGCGCAAGTCACATCTGCTTACATGTCATTAGCCAAAATGAGTCACACGGCCACACCTGAGTTAAACAGGGCCCGGAAAAGCAAGTCTACTGTCCACCGAGGGGAGAGGCTCCAAAAGCGTGTGACCAGCCCTACCGATGGCCACACATGTTCAAGAAAGTCCTCTCTGATAAAGGGACCTTAGAGCGGAATCCTCAAGAACGCAGAGCCCTGGGCCATGTCTTTCTGGGTCACACACCAAGCAGCTGGGAACCACCCTTGTCTCTCTCTTCTCTTCCTTTCATGGCCCACATCTAATACATCAGCAAATCCCATCAGCTGCACCTTGAAACACACCCCGGCTGCAGGCTGCTCACTGCGTTCCCTCCACCTCTGCCCACACCACCTCCTCTCCCCTCTGGGTGACAGCAGTGGCCCCGAATCTCTCTCTGCTTCTGCCTTGGCCCTTGCAGGCCATTCTCCCATCAGTCAGATCATGACATTTCTCATCCCAAACTCTCCAGCAGTTTCTCATCTTTTTTGGAGTAAAAGTAGAAGTCCTTACAGGTCCCCCCAGCTCATTCACCACCAGTCCACCCACCCTGAAATCTCCCCGGCTTCACCCACGGCTCTCCCTCTCCACTTCACCCCGGATGCACTGCCTCTTTGTGCTGTTTTCTTTTAATTTGATCAATAAGTATTTGAGTCCCTACTCGGTGCTAGCCCCATTCTCAGAACAGGAACTGTGATGGCGACAAGATAGTAGACAACATACACCTACGCTATATTGCAACTCATCCATTTGCCTGTCTCCCCAAGACACGATTGCTTCTATTTTCATGTTATTCATCTTTGTAACTTTGCGCCCAACACCATGCTTGGCACAATATACAACCAATACATGTATGAGTGGAGGTTGGAAAGATGAATGGGCAGACAAATACAGGTAGATAGTAGATAGAAAGATAAATGCAGATATGCAGGTCGGAAGATGGAAGACAGACTTCACCTTTCTGGAACTGTGGTGTGTGCGGTGGGATTCTCCAAGGTGGTGCATACCAGCCTCACCTAGCTGCAAGGGAAGCCTGGCTACAGAGAGCCCTGTCTAGGTTAGATCAGCATTCTAAGCACCTTGATCTTGGACTTTCCAGCTTCCAGAACTGTGAGAAATAAATGTCTATCATTCAAGCCAGCCAATTTGTGATATTTGGTTATGACAGTCAGTCTTAGTTTTGTGCTTCTATAACATAATACCCAAGACTGGGCAATTTATAAATAATAGAAATTTATTTCTCATAGTTCTGGAGGTTGAAAAGTGCAAAATCAAGGCAGTAGCAGGTATCTGGTACCCTCCCATGCCAGAGGAGTCAAAGAGAGCAAACCCACTCACAGCCCTATTTATAGCAGCATTGATCCATTCATGAGAGTGGAGTCCCCACGGCCTAAACATCTCCCATTCAGCCTTGCCTCGAAGCCACCTTCAGGGACAGATCTGGGTGTCCGATCAAGTCAAGTATTGGCTCTTCAAGACAGCATATTAGGAAATGATCCCATTCACTATTAGGAACCAAGTACAGAAGAGACAGGTACTAAAGATGAAGCACTGCTTCTAGTTTACTGTTCCAGCAGGAAGAGCTGGGCCGCAGGTTTCTCATTGACCCTTTCAACCTAGAGTAGTCCTTATTCCATGGAGCGAGGGCCCGACGAGGGGACTGTGAAGACTGCTGAGTAAATCTGTGCTAAACAACCTACGGAGATGACTATGAGGTAGATTTGGGTCTCACTGGGCCTATTGTGAGGTGCGACTCGGGTTAGATATTTATCCTAGAACCGTCATTAAGTGTCCACGTTCACTGCTGGAGATGACTGCATGTTATTCATGTCCCTGAAAATTCATGTTGTTCAGAGACAGAGTCTAATGTCCTGAGTGGGCCGGGGTTTCTTTTGTTCCTAGTAAGTAACAACAGGACCCTTTGGAGAAACCACAGGATGACATATGGTAAAGCAGGTGTGTGTCCTTCCCTCAGTGGTCTCCACCAGGCTCCAGTCAAGGGACTCCAGTCTGCAAACTGACTCCCCCTGGGGGGGAGAAAGTGACTCATTTGTGGTGGCTCAAGTAAGGCCTTTTTTCAACATGATGATCCTATGCCACCTACATAAGATCTTTATGGTCTGCTCATTTCTACCGCTTCTCAGGACCCAAGATAATTAGCTCAACGGTTCTCAAAGCATTCCTGGCCAGCAAGGTCAGTATTAACCTGGGAAGTTGTCAAAAACGCTTCCTGGGCCAGCAGCATCGTTATTAACCTGAGAAGTTGTCAGAAATGCAGACTCTTGCATTCTACTCTACCCACTGACCCCAAAACTCTGGGGATGGAGCCCAGCCATCTATTATGTTTCTGTTTATTTGTTTTTTAACAAGCCCTCCAGGTGACTCTGATGCACATAACAGTTTAAGAACCGCTGAATTAGCCCCTTATTAGTTCCCAAAAGAGTGTCTGTGGTTTTCTCTTGACTTACATACTGGCTGCATGCCTATAATGGTAGCTGTGCTTTGCCTGTAATGCTCACACAGTGCTACTTGGCCCCTGCCCACCCCGGCTCCCTGGTTTCCTGGTATCCCCTCTAAAATAGGGATGTCATTTAGTTTGCATTTCTCAGAATTTCTAGACTACAGTTCATAGTCTCAACAGCATCTTTCAAATACGGTGCCATCCCCACAACCAATCAATATATTTCTCAGAGCCTTGGTGGCGGGAGTGTGTTTGGAGACTGCTTAGGGGATGCATTCAGAATGTACCAGAAACCTCTGCTCGATGCCCGTCTTCCAAGCCACTGGCTTCCTTGTTCTCTCAACCGCAGTAAGTGAAGACCACCATTGAACTCGGGCGTTAATCAACCAGTGAAGCAAACATTTCAAAACACTCCCAGCTGCTTTAACTAGTAGAATGAAGACGTTCTGCCAAAGGATACTTTTGGGTAAACTCGAGGTTATCTGAAGTTATAATCTTCATTCTTTGGTCTAGGGGCTCCACATCTGTTTCCATGATTATTCACAATATCTGCTGATACAAACTGGCAAGATTTTGCAATAGTTTCATTACAAAAGTCGTCTGGGTTTTTACTTTGTAATTGGATTCCTGGTCATGCCAGGTTCTGACTCTGGGTTTCGAGTCCAGAGATAATGAGGAGGAGGGGCGATGGGGCTTGAGGAGAATCGGCCCATCCTTTCCAGATAATTAACGTAGACAAGGTCATTTGAAAGTGGTCCAGCAAGGTGGGAGTGGCCTCATCAAAGAGAAGGACTGCCTCAGCTGGGAAGGGCTCTCAGAGGGGTTTGGGGGCTGAGCTGTGAATATGGGGGAGTCTATGCATTCCGAGGGTGCAGATATGTGCTTTCAGTCCAGGTTTCGGGGTTCCATTCTTCATGGGCCTGGGGTGCCCTGACCTATTCCCAGTCCCGTGGGCTGAGGGGCACTTGCCAGGAGGAGGCAGCAGCAGGAAAACGGTGATAGTCCAAAAGTGACCGGGAGAGCAGAAGTCAGTCTGCACGGGCCTGTCCCTTCCCTCAGTGTGGAGAAGAGTGGGAGCATCCCAGCCGGGGGAGGCCGGGCTCAGTCACAAGCCCAGCTCCTTCTCTGGCAGGGCAGGACACTGGGTTGCCAGAGACCGGGCTGTCTTTTGAAACATGCATTCTCCTGCTCTGAAAACAAGATGAGGAGTTTGACTGTAGCTGGGAAGCTGAAACGAGCCAGAGGAATCCCTGGTTTTCCCACCGCTTCCATAAATGTGAATTCTAACATAAAAAGGAAAAGGGTCTTTGCGTTCACAAAGTCCGCACCCAGGGGAGGCCTGCCTCGAAGCACACGCCTCGGGGATTCCGCTCTTGCCGCGTCACGGGACCCTGTTTGGGCACCGGCTCTGCTCTGCACAACTCCAGGGCTCACGCAAAGTGCGCTGGGTGGGAGGGGGATGGACTGAGGTTCCCCCCAGTGCCGCTGCCTTTCTCTCCTTTATGCCTCAATTTCGTCTTCTTCAAAATGGGAGTCGGGTCTACCTCTTGTAAGGGGCTCAGATAAGAGAAAACACGTGAATTCCAGAGGGACTGCCCTGTGGAGGTGTGGGCCTTCCATCCCCTCCCACAGGCGTAGCCGCCCTCTGTGCTGCTGCCCAGATGCTCCCAGACCGCCAGCCTGGGAGTCCCGAGGGGATTGCATTAACATTCACTGTGTAAAATAAAGATATCTGTACCAGAATGCTTATTGCAGCCCAATTCACAATTGCTAAGTCGTGGAAGAAGCCCAAGTGCCCATTCAACCCACGAATGGGTTAATAAATCATGGTACATGTACACCAAGGAATATTGTGCAGCCTTAAAGAAAGATGGAGACTTCACCTCTTTCATGTTTACATGGATGGAGCTGGAACATGTTCTTCTTAGCAAAGTATCTCAAGAATGGAAGAAAAAGTATCCAATGTACTCAGCCCTACTATGAAGCTAATCTATAGCTTTCATATGAAGGCTATAACCCAATTATAGCACAAGAATATGGGGAAAGGGGCAAGGGAGGGGAGGGGAGGGGGAAGGCTGGGTGGAGGGAGGGTGATGGGTGGGATCACACCTACGGTGCTTCTTAGAAGGGTACAAGTGAAAATTACTAAATGCAGAATATAAATGTCTTCATATAG
>CAUYON010210266.1:0-10984 GCA_963573935.1 Arctocebus calabarensis | reverse complement strand
AAAATCCCAAAACCGTAGATGTTGGTGTGGTTTGGAGGAAAAGGAACACTTCTGCACTCCTGGTGGGAACGCAAACCAATACGTTCCTTTTGGAAAGATGTTTGGAGATCACTTAGGAATCTAAAAATAGACCTGCCATTCAATCCTTCAATTCCTCTACTAAGTATATATCCAGAAGACCAAAAATCACTTCATAACAAATATATTTGCACCACATGTTTATTTGAGCCCAATTCATAATTGCTAAGTCATGAAAGAAGCCCAAATGGCCATTGACCCATGAATGAATTAATAAATTGTGGTACATGTATACCATGTAATATTATGCAGCTTTGAAGAAAGATGGAGACTTTACCTCTTTCATGTTTACATGGGCTGGAACATATTCTTCTTAGCAAAATATCTCAAGAATGAAAGAAAAAATATCCAATGTACTCAACCCTACTAGAAAATCAATTTATAGCTTTCATATAAAGGCTATAACCCAACTATATAGCCCCAGAAGAAGGGGAAAGAGGAAAGGAAGGATGGGTGGAGGTAGAGTAATTGGTGGGACCACACCTATGGTGCATTTTACAAGGGAAAATGTTAAATTTACTAAGTGTAGTATATAAATGTCTTAACATAATAACTAAGAAAATGCAGTGAAGGCTATGTTAACCAGTTGAATGGAATTATTTCAAATGGTATATAAAATCAGCACATTATACCCCATGATTGCATTAATGTACACAGCTAAGATTTAATACAAATAAAATAAAGTGAAGTTTGAGCTTAAAATAAAAGAAAGAAAAATGTCTAAGCTCCCCGAAAGGCTCAATCTTCTCTTTTTTCTCCCTAGTCAAAAAGTTCCAGCCCATGGTTACCTCTCTCTTTGCTCAGTTTGAATCAAGCTGGCTCCCACTTTTACAGATCTGCAGGCTTTTACAGAACTGAGGAAGTGAGGGTTAGTTTCCAGGTCCTAGGAGGTTACGTTTCTACAAAATTCTAAGAGCTGAGTCACCTTCGAGAGGAGCTTGTAGGTTTCACCTTGAAAAGACCTCTGTTCTCTTAGAGTCTAAGAGATTAAGGTCTAAGACTTAGACCTTATTTTTTCCAGGTATTCTCTCTCAGATCCATGTGGATGACAAGCCTTTCCAGCAAAGCCTGCTACTTCCATTTCCATGCCTGCACCTTGAAAGAGACCTTGTCAGGACTGTCAGCTGCTTGCATCTTTCCAGCATGTAGTATTCAGCATGTAGCATTCAGCTGTAGCGAAGAGCCTCCAAATGAGTATAAAATCTCCTTTTGTCTAGAGATCACCTCAGTGGCTCTTTATTCTTTTGCCAATCCCAACTCAACCTTTTGCAATTCATTAACTAATTTTAGCTACGTTTTTCTTACCCATATCCCACAGGACCTGACCAGGTTAAACCATATTCCATTTATCTTCAGAAGCATCCGTCCTTCCCTACAGCTCAGGTTAACTGGTTATTTGTGACATCAGCTCTTCTATAGCTTCAAGAAAATATATGAATTTGAAATTGTAGCAGGCATTTTCAAGTGTGGTAGCTATGCTTTTTCAGCTACCTACATTGTAAGAAGAAGTCAGACTATGGATAACCATTTTAACAAGTACCAAAAAGATGTTTTTATGCCTAAGTTTAATAACTGTAAGTTTAGAATCACTGCCTTCCCAGATGGTGTATATATGCCTCAAGTACAAAAGGAAAGGTCCTCTTACTAATTATAATGCCACAGTGAAAATATGTGCACAAACACTACTAAATTTTATTAAACTAACGCAGAAAATATATCCTTGCACATATGACACAGGTACTATTATTTTTGTAGTTTTAATAATTAATTAATAAATAATTAATATAATATCACAGAGAGGTAAACTCATGCTAGTATAATTTAGAAATGATTAAACATGACTGATGAATATAATTTAACGTGCAGTATCTCCAAGTGATAGCATTTTTTTTTTTTGGCCTTAAGACTATTCTTACTGTACTAATTAAACAAACATATCTGAGTATTCTTTTCAGGATCTCACAAACCTGCAAACAAACAGTCCTCTGTGGTACATTCTCATTTAGAGACTCAGTTATGAAATGATACATTTCTCAGCTCCCTTGGATTGTGGCAGAATGCATTTCTTCCTAACTATATAATTCATGGAAGTTTTCTTCTTCAAAGAGAGCAGTTTAGAGAAAGAATGCTGCTTTGAATGTCACCTTTTGAAGGCTCAGTACCCACTTAATTCAGGGCTCATACTGATTAAGTCAGGCCTACCCAAGATAATTTTCTTCTTGATTTAGTCACAATTAAATGAGAAATTCTTCACCTTTGCTGTACTCTATTGTTTAGAAACAAGTAGAAGTTTCTACTTAGACTTGACTAGGAGGATTACAGGGGTCAGGAATCTAGAGGACCATCTTTGAGTTCTTCTACCACATAGTTATATATATTTTAAAATTGTTCACTCAAATCATTGATATTAGTATATACTCAAACATAAAATATATTTTTAGATAAAGTTATATTGATTTTGGTAAAATAACAATAATTATATAAATAATAGGCCATTTTAAAATTAGAAATAACTATCTTAACCTGTCTGATTACATCTATGTATGCATCTATATGTTACACCTATAGGAATCAAATTCTATTTTATTCATTTGTGGAAAACTTTAATTTTAAACTATTATTTACATAATAGACTAGCAGTTCTCAACCTGTGGGTCGCGACCCCTTTGTGACAATGAAAGTACATTGCAGCATAAGGAAGGTTGAGAACCACTGTCATAGAAGATAAAATAATTTTTTCCCATTTTTCCAAGGCATTTACAATCTGAAGATTATTTTATTAATTACAGATATGATTATATCATGTATTTTTATACTTCTTTCACACTATTAAATTATTGGTTCCTGGGTTTCAAATGGCTTCTGAAAAATCATTCCATGAAGGGAAATATAGTGTTCAAACTGCATTTAAAAGCATTCAAATACTTTTAAAAGACATAAGAGAATTAACCTGCTCTCGTTTTATAAATGTGTTAGCCAGACAAAATCATCAGCAAGGAAGTAACCAGTGTTCCAGCCTTGTAGGAGCAAGATTGTGTGTGTGCTGTCCTTATATCAGCACAGTATTGCAATAGAGTGGATAGATGTGATATTTTATATGGTCACATAAGTAACGATAAAATAATTCAGCAGTCAAGAAGAGTCTCACATTGAGGACGCAGAGCCCATGAATAGAAATTAGAGAGAGCAACATTGGAGGATTTATTGTAAGAACTGACATCCTTTATTCAGATTCTTGACCAATAAAACATATTTCTAACAGAAGTTGGGAAGAACAACGTATAGCATAGCAATGAGTGATATTTTTGTTTATAGGTTTTCTTTGAGGGTTTTTTTTGTCGTTGTTCTTTTGTACTTCGCTGACCAGTCATTTGTATGAGAAATATATTGCACAGGCTTCAGTAGACTTCAATTTAGCAACAAAAAAAGGTAAATTCACAATCTTCCTCACAAATCCCTACTGTTATTTTATTAAGACTATACTAAGACTATCATCCAGAGAGAAAATAGATTTTGAATTCTAAGGCAGCCTAAATATGCAAGCTTCTGCTAAGCAAACTTAAAAATGAGCCAGACTGTCAATTATTTATTAAAAATAAGCAAAAAATTGAAGTTAAAAAAAGCATTTGATACTCATCAGTACTGTAAAGTGTTAAAATGAGTTTCCTGTAGCTTCTGGGTGTCTTGTGATTGAAATGAATAGTTTCTCCCACAAAATAAATATGATATAAAATTAAAAACTTAAACTATAAAAAAAGATGAATACCCAACTGTAGAATATATGTTGGTGAATATTATTCATTTTAAATATCCAGTGAATTAGTTTTTAAATCTAAAATTCAGCATCAAGCAATGTTGTTATTCAACTTAACGGATATGTTTTCCAAAAAACACCACAGTGATAAAAATCTCTTTTTAAAAGATATGCCATTGTTAGTTTTTGGAACTGATTTTATATAGTATGTAAAAGAATTGACTGGGCACTGTGCCTTATGCCTGTGATACCAGCACTTTTGGAGGCAGAGGCAGGAGGATCACTCAAGCTGAGGAATTTGAGACTAGCTTGGAAAGCACAGTAAGTGTGTTTAAAAAAAAAAAAAAAAGGGTGGGGAGAGAGCGAGGCAGGGTGGCATCTTCCTATAAGGCCAGCTACTCAGAAGGCTAAAGCAGAAGGATGACTTAAGCTCAGGAGGTTGAGGTTGCTGTGAGCTACGATGACACCACTGGAGTTTAGTCCAGCAAATAGAGCAAGAACCTGACTCAAAAAAAAAGTCTAAAAAAATCCAAAAATACATTTTAATTTAGATATTGAAAGCTTTGTCTTGAAACATATGTAAACTTACCCTAGTTCCTTTTAGTATTATTTACAATAATGAAAAATAACTCTCTGTGTATAAAAATCTGTCTATTTGTGTTGTTACATTCTTTTTGAATTTCAAAATATTAAAGGGCAAGGGGTCACAAATGTTTCTGTTACATGGATAGCTTTCGTAAAGCTTTAGTCAGGGCTGTAAGCGTGTCCATCGCCTGATGAGTATTTGTTGTACCTGCTAGGTAGTTTTTTTATCCCTTCCTCATACCCCTTCTTGATTTCCAAAGACTTTTACTTCTTTCTGTGTCCATGTATGCCACCGATTAGACCAAATTATTAGAGAGTACATGTGGTGTTTGTATTTCTATGTTTTAGGTTACTTCACTTAAGATAATGGCCTCCAGTTTAATCCAAATCACTTCCCAAAACATCAATTCATTTCCTCTTATGGAAGAGTGATACTCCCTGGTGTATATGCCCCATGAATTGATGGGCACTTGAGTCAGTTCCACAGCTTTGCAATTTTGAATTGTGCTGCAATAAACATTCAAGTGCAGGTGTGTTTTTGATAAAATGACTTTATATTACTTTGGGCAGATACCCTGTACTGGAATTGCCAGATCAAATGTAAGTCTACTATTAATTCCTTGAGAAATTTCCATATTGTTTCCACAAAAGATATACTAATTTGAAGTCTTACCAACAGTGTATAAATATTCCTTTTTCTCTGCACACATGCCAGCATCTATTGTTTTGGACTTTTAACAAAGGCCATTGTAACTAAAGTAAGATAATATCTCATTGTAGTTTGCATTTGCATTTTCTTGATGATTAGTCATGAACATTTTTTCATATGTGTATTGGCCATTTTATCTATCATTTTTGTAAAAGTTCCTGTTCATATCTTTTGCCCACTATTTTTTTTGTTTGTTTTCTTTTTTTTCTTTTCTCTTTTGCCCACTTTTTAATGGGGTTTGCTTTTTCTTAAGGCTTTGAGTTCTTTGTAAATTTTGGATATTAACCTTTTATCAGATGTATAGTTAACAAATATTTTTCCCCATTCTGTAAGTTGCCTGTTTGCTCTGTTGACTATTTCCTTTGTTTTCCTTTCCCTTTTTAATTTAATCAAGTCTCACTTGTTCATTTTTGTTGTGACCATAATTGCCATAGGTGTTTTAGTTATAAATTCTTTGCCTAGGCTAATATTTAGAAAAGTTTTTTTTCTCTATTTTGTCTAGAACTTTTATGGTTTCATGGCTTATGTTTAAACCTTTTATCCATCTTGAATTAATTTTTATGATTGGTGAGAGATAGGAGTCCTTTTTAATTCTTCTGGACGTGGCTATCTAAGAATTTGACAAAATCCAGCATACTTTTATGATATAAACCATTAGCAAACTAGGAATATAAGGAACACATATCACAATTATAAAAGCCACATATGACGAGCCCACACCCAACATCATATTGAATGATGTTCAATATGATGAACATGAAATGTTCTTATGATGAACATGATGTTCAATATGATGAGATGTTAAAACCATTTCTCCTAAGAAGTGCCCTCTGTCACCACTGCTCTTCAACATAGTACTGGAAGTCTCAGCCAGAGCAATCAGACAAGAGAAAGAAACAAAGTGTATCTAAATTGGTAAAGAGGAGGGAAAATTATTGCTTTTTGCTGATGATATGATTTTGTATCTAGAAAATACCAAACACACCACCAAGAGAATTCTGGAATTGATAAGTTCATCAAAGTCTCAGGTTATAAAATCCAAGTAGCACACATCAGTAGCATTTCTGTATACCAATAACTGTCAATCTGGGAGTCAAAGACTCAATATCATTCACAATAGCTACAAAGAAAATAAAATACTTAGAAATAAACTTAACCCAAGGAGGTGAATGATCCCTGCAAAGGGAACTATGAAGATGACACATGCACACCAAAAAAGATGGTAAAACAACTCATTCTTATCAACTGGCATAATTAACATTGTTAAAATGTCCATACTGCCCAAAGTGATTTACAGATTCAATACAACCTCCATCAGAACACCAATGTCATATTTCACAGTTCTAGAAAAAATAAATAATTGATGCATTTTAAAACCAAAGAGAGCCTGAGTAGCTAAAGCCATCTTAACCAAAAGGAACAAATCTGGAGGCATTACATTACCAGACTTAAAATATGCTACAAGGCTATATTCACCACAATAGCATAGTATTGGAACAAAAATGGAGACATAGGAGCAGTGGAATAGAACAGAGAATCCAGATACAAAACTGTCTGCTAACTGATCTTCAACAAAGCGGACAGTGGGGAAGAGAAGCCCTATTCACAGATGGTGCTGAAAAAAATGATAGTTATAATCTTGATGTTCCTCTTTCCCTGACCACTCTCTTCAAATGATTTTACCACCATGGCCACAGCATTGAATTATGTTAGTGAGCTAATCCCTAGAAGTTTCTGACTTCGAGTAGATGTTAAAAAGTAGCCATAATAGAGTAGATGTCTTTTTCCATTATCAATCACCACTCTCTAATGTTAAGTGCGTGAGGTAAGACATGTTTATAGCTCTATTTAGCCATCCTACAATGCTCATATAGTTCCAAGTGACATGTTGTTGATAACAAAAATAATCTTTTATCAAATGAAAATATTAGTTCAATATTTTGAATGAAAGGAGCAAAAACCCTGTTGCTATTGTCAAGAGTGATACAAGCAGCTGCAAATACAGACTCTATCCATTTTAAGTTCTTATACCCTTTGATTATCACTCGATTTGATTAATACTAATGTGGAAGTTATAGGGTATTGTTTAAAGACAACCACAATTTTGCTAATCGATATGTATAAGAATGTCATTTAAATTATTTCTTCTTATTAATATGGGGAGGGGGATGTTGGCAGAAGGAGGGAGGGCGTGAGGTGGGATCTCACCTACCGTGCACATTGTCAGGGTGAACAACACACCCCTTAGGTGAGGGGCTCTTAGACAAATGGAACTTTACCCTGGAAGTGAGAACAATGTAACCTAAACATTGTACCCTCATATTAATTTGACATAATTAAAAAAATTAATTATTATTATGTTATGAAGAGTTTCTAATCTCATTTTCAATATTTCGAAATTTTCAATTTTCAATATTTACTGCTCAAGGCTTCAGTATTCAAGGCTTCAGTATTCAGTATTCAATATGGGTAGTATTGAAGCCTTGAGCAGTAAAATGATATATAGACGTGGTTAGTGATTTTCCATTGCTGAAAATGCTTTCCAAATTCTGTATTAGGAAAGCCACTTTGTGGACCTTTACTGACTAATCTATTATGTAGAAAGACAGAGCTGTGGGCAAGAATGACAGTAGTCAAGTTATCAAGTTAGGATGCGTGTTATTTAATTGGGAACTGTCACTATCTAGGAATGCTAATGACATTAAAACTCTTTAAAGCTTATGAAAGAGGGTATAATATGAAGCTCTGTATAATTACCATCATTGTATAGTTTGTATTTTTAAGAGCACTTGGAGTTGCTTTAGAATGGAAGCTCCATTTCAGAATGTTGCCTTAATATGTATAATGTCTAGTTGTCTAAATAGATTTCCAGCTGTTTACTTGCTATCATTATTGTAATTTCCGATAATGAGTGATGATTACTCAAGGATATGTGTTTATCTTAGGGGGATGAACTTATTCTGTACTGCTTCTAAAAGTGCATTCTTTTTAGAACTTATAAATGTGCTCACCAATGATGCAACTTCTCCGGCATTCCAGTTCAGAGATAAACCCTCACATCTTCATCTGTAGCTTTCCTGAGCTGCTTACATGTCTGAAACTGCTAGGTCTCTCACTTCACAGACTTCACTGGGAGAAACCTTTTGTTCTTGGTGCCATTAATTTGTATTTATAGAATTTATAGTACTGTGTTTGTCATTTATTTATAGATTCATCCTTTCCATCTTCAAATATAATCGCAACAAAAGTAGAAATCGTATCCTGCTTAACATTTTCTATCCTTACTATTCACCACTCTGTCTTCACACCTAACAGCTGTTCAATATGTGTCCTGAAATTTACTTTAGCAAAATTCAGTTCAAACTTGAACGCTGGCCACATACACTGAGGCAGGCGGGTTGGAACCAGCCCGGGCCTGCTAAACAACAATGACAACTACAAGAACAACAACAACAAAAATAGCTGGGCATAGTGGCAGGTGCCTGTAGTCTCAGTTACTTGGCAGGATCAGGCAAGAAAATCTCTTAAGCCCAAGAGTCTGAAATTGCTGTAAGCTATGAGGTCGCACTCTACTGAGGGCGACATGAGACTCTGTCTCAAAAAAAAAAAAAGAAAGAAAAGAAAAGAAAAATCCTCTTGTAAATCCCACTCCGACTCCCCACACACAGTAAAATCCAGATTGTGTGTCTTGTAGCACTCACACTTCTTTTCATCATGGTATTTTTCCCTTATTTCCTAATTGTCTATAACTCCAACACATCTAGTTCTGGGATGTAATCCATTTATATACCCAATACTTTGTATGTTGACTGGCATAAAGCAGCCCCTCCAATGATGTTTATTGAAAACTAATAGAACTATTATTTTTTTAAAAAAACTATAACTAAGACTGAGGCTGTTGGAAAATATTTTTTTCTATCTCCCCATAAACCAATTTAGAACAAATTTTAGTTAGGCATGGTTTAAAAACCTTATACAAGCACCACATCACCAGTGTCCTTTATCTATGGCCCTGTTATTAAAACAGAATAAAACTATTAGGCAATTAAGTAATTCTTTTTTTTTTTTTTCTCAGTTTGGCTGGGGCCAGGTTCAAACCCACCACCCTGGGGCTGGCGCCCTATCTGTGGCAGAGTCACAGGCACTGCCAAGTTAAGTAATCCTTTAAAGTTGCTTTAATCCTAGACAACAGCTTATGTTCTAGTAAGTCTGGGGAGTTACATGGCAGGGCTATGGGAGCCACATTGACAACTATCAAAAATAATTACATGCCTACTCATCAAAGATAGATAATGTAAACAAATGTCAGAAGGATAATCAAAAACAGATTCACAGATTAAAAGTCTTAATAGAAAGATTAGGGAGAAATTGTACAAAGACACAAACCACAGCTGTTTTATAGAATACAGTGTGGCCACAAATGTATTATACATTTTCAGTAGCTACATTTAAAAAAGAGAGAAAATTAAATGTAATAATATTTTATTTAACTCAATAAATCTAGTATAATTTTTCATTTAATCAACATAAGCCACTGTAATAAGATTTTTTATTTTTTAATATTTTTAAAAGTTTTTGTGTGCATTTTATACTTACAGATCATAAAATTTTTTATTCAAATATATATGTGATATAGGAATGGAGAGGAGAATGAATGGGGAGGAATATGTATTTACCAGTTAAACCATAATGTATGTTTTCTTATTACTTGGAAATTTTCTTCTTATACGTTTTTAAAGAGATCTTTTAGTCTTCCTTATATTTGTATTACATGTAACTCTTGATGTGGGATTTATTTGTAATTTCCTCTTATTTTGGATTTTATTAGAAGTAGTTTAGAATTGCTTCTCACAAATCTCTATCATTCTCTGGAGAGGTTACTTGTAAGTTAGATATTTGGGAATTGTTCCTTAAAATTTGTGAAAGCAGAAAGCTCTCCCCAAAGCCCCAATGTCAAGTGATAATGCAACTCTTCTCCTAATTTCCCATTTTAAGAGTGATTTTGGTTGGAATTAGGAAGGAGATAGCATAATTATTTTGGCTTTTGAAACCCACAGTTTTTTACAAAACACAAGCATACCAAATTGAAATCTCCATGCACAAACATTATTTTTATAAGTCCTTTGAAACTACGGTAATCAAAGTATAAGCTAGTTAGACATGTTTATATGGATCTAAAGTTCAGATCAATAGGATGCCTTTTTAGAACCATCCACCCCAATCACACCTTATAGTAATAATTCCCACACCTTAGATGACCCTTGCATTTCCCTTACCCTTAGCCAAAGTGGGGGATGAAACTTACTAGAATGATGGTAAATATATATCAAATACATATAAATTGATTATTGATTAAAAGCTTGGCTCAGTGTCTGTAGCTCCGTGGTTAGGGCGCCAGCCACATGCACCAGGGCTGGCAGGTCCAAACACTGCCCGGGCCTGCGAAACAACAATGACAACTACAACAACAACAACAACAAAAATAGCTGGTATCGTGGTGGGAGCCTGTGGTCTCAAGTACTTGGGAGACTGAGGCAAGAGAATCTTACTTAAGCCCAAGAGTTTGAGGTTGCCGTGAGCTATGACACCACAGCACTCTACTGAGGGTGACATAGTGAGACTCTGTCTGAATAAATAAATAAAAATAAATAAATAAAACCTTAAATTTGCCCTCTTTTCAGTTTTTAAATATAAATTCATTTCTTTTTTTTTTGTACTAGATTTTTTTTTTATAATTTTATTGAATCATAATTCTGTACATTGGTGCAATCATAGGGCACGATTCATATACATTCAGAAATGTTTTGATCGTACTGTTACAGATAGCCTTCATGGCATTTTCTTGATCACTATATAAA